>VZTD01002729.1:1665452-1747336 GCA_013397725.1 Rhagologus leucostigma
CCCTCCCCGCCCCTGCCCGCCCGCGCTCCGCGCTCCAGCGGGGCGCTCCCGGCGCAGGGGCCGGTACCGGCTGCGCGGCCCCGCCGCCGTCTGAGCCACGTCCCGGAGGTGCCGTCGGGGCGCCCGCCCGAGCTGTCCCCCGGCCGGAGGGAGGGGAGAGCGAGCGGGGAAGGACGTAAAGTAATCACACTAGAGGAGATTTACCAGAAAAGAGAGCTGTCAACGCAATTCTTTTCATCAGTAGATGAAAGCACTGGTGGAATTTATAAAGAAATTAGATAGCCTTATGGCTGTCACCAGTGTTGCTCCAGTAATAGCTTTTTGACTATTAATAGCGTTAAGGAGAAAATTACCGTATGCCACTCCTTGTAAACAGAAAGTGAACGCACCTCCAGAGGAGTCATCAGAGGGCAGGTGCAGCCTGGGCACCATCGCCAGAATGTTTACGCACTTCAGAGGTCTTTCATGTCAGACGTGAGTGTATTTGCAGAAATTTTGGTTGTTTCTGCCACCCTGCAGGCGTGTGGGTAAAGTTCCTGGAGTTGGGTGCTCTTCTAATTCCAATATCCAATATCTAATTCCAATACCAGCCTGTGTTAGAGTTTTGCCCTTTGGACTCGTTTCTGGCTGCTTATAAGTTTGGATATTCTCTTCTAATTCTTATCTTCAAGCTTAGTATATTTGAATACCTTACTGAGTTTTTCATTCTTATGATCTCAATGCAACATAGAAAGAAATCTTACCTTGGAATGAAACTGAGTGCCAAAGTGAAGGCAAGATGTAAAATCAGAGGATTAAAAAAAATTGGCAATATGAGAATTATTTAGTGACATAGGTCTACGTGGTGCTTTGATGATGTGAAGCAAAATGGAATCAAGTTAAAATGATGTAAAATACAGAGAATCGTCCTCTGCTATAGATACTAAGCATATTGGGTTGACAAGTGGCAAAGGATTGAAAAGAAACTAGGTTTTGATTTATTATGCTTTCTTTTGGTCCCATGTGGTTTTTAGATATATAGATTAATTTCCATCTCTGATTTGGGAGAGTAAAATTACTCTAAGCTTCAGGTTTTATAAGTATGGGGCTGAGGGACAGATTTAATCTTTTACCTTCAAAGTCTTATTTTAGGAAAAGAGCAAGATGCTCACTTGCAAATCAAGACATCTGCATAGCAGGAAAATGCCTTCTTATGGAGCCTTTCCAGAGGATATCTGAGGCACAGGGATGCCCAGGTTCCCACCCACAACTTTGAGGACTTGGCCATGCCTTGAATATGGGACTGCTGTACACACTGGCTTGCAGTTCACTGTCCCTCTCTGTCGGCCAGACATTGGCAGAATTGTCAAGGCTGATGCCCCAGGCTTCAGTTCATCACCACCAGTGTTAATAGTGCCATGGCTGGAGGCTTCAGTGCTCGTACTCAGTGCCAGACTCCTCATTAGGAAGCTGATTTTGGCTCCGCCAGTCTGTAGCTCATGTTGCATCTCAGATTCTTCAATATTTTTTTTCAGTTCTGAAGCAACAAAAGTACAGACAAAAATACCTTCAGAAGAATACTTGCAGCTCTGGAAGAATTTTCCATCAGTTTTTCCCTTGTTAAAGATTTGGCTGGTATCAGAGAAACTGCCTATATGGCAAGTGCGGCATCACTGGCATCTTGGAAGTGATGGAGCTAAGACAGAAGTGGTGCATAGATCCAATCTCTCTTAAATAAGATTTTCATTTCTCACAGTTTGATCGTACTGTAAGTTTCCACGAGAGTGTATTGAGGTTTGATATATTAATATTCTTCTGCAATATCCTTTATTGTATTCTCAAATGCTGCATTAAACAACCCCTCTGAATATATAAGTAGAAAGGTGCAATGATGATTTTAATGGGTAATGTTTTAATAGGAAACATAAAAATTTGTAATTCACTATTGCTCTTGATTCTTTCGATTCTTTATTCCCATCCTCTGTTAAACACAGCAGATTTCAGATGCACCTTAGCTGCGATAGTGTAAGGCCAATTCCTAACAGTCTGGAAAGCGACAGCTGGGCTGTAACTCACACGGCCAGCAAGGATACACTAACCATGGACCAGGATCAACTTACCTCTCTCACACTCAACATCCCAGCCAGCCATCCCTACCTCGGATAATACCACACCTGAATGAGGGTTTTATAGACATAAATCAGAACAAACTAAACTAAGTGTTACAAGGGCCACAAAGAAATTTACATCCAAATTTAACTGGGATTTGCATGTAACTGTCCAGATAGATGAATTACAGATGATTGTGAAAGCCACACAACCCCTAACCCAGGCTCACAGTGGTGTACAAAGGGAGAAGTAGTCACTGGGGAAATGTCTTAGACCTTCCTGCTAAATATTAATTATGTCTGTACCCTTTTTCCCCATCTTTCCCCTGCAATTTTTTCTCATGTCCAAATACCGTTTTCTTTACTGTACCCAGGATATTAACTTTAACAGATGTAGCAGCAGGTCCTGAAAGGATAAATCTCTTTAATCTTTATTGTTTCTCAGTCACACTGTTATGGTAAAAATCTATTCACCAGCTTTAGAAACAATATTTATGATGGGTCCCTCTACTTCTTTGGATCATTGGGCATT
This sequence comes from Rhagologus leucostigma, assembly GCA_013397725.1. NCBI lineage: Eukaryota > Metazoa > Chordata > Aves > Passeriformes > Rhagologus > Rhagologus leucostigma. Next base: position 1,668,072 of record VZTD01002729.1, read on the forward strand.
AGTATATGCATGTAACTTGATTATTTGAGGCTTGATCCAAAATGCATTAAGTCAATAGCAAAATTGTCTTTAATTGTGGTGGGCTTGAGCGTCGTCATTACTGGCACAGTAGAATAGCTACTGTGTTTAGGTGTGACTTCGCTGTGGTCGGCATGTTGAAGCCCTCCAGGAGATGTACATTTGATCTTTCTCTCAATTCCTGGCACACCCTTACAAAGTAGTGTTTGCTGGAAGCATCTTTCCCATTGCTCCTTGTTTGATTATGTCATCACGTAATGGGACAGAAAATGCAACATGAAGAATAATTTCTCAGAGCTGCAAAGAATCCCTGTAGACTGAAAAAGATAATTTATAATCGGCTTTACTTTCCAATAGCTGCTGTTTCTATTTGGGGTTTCAGCCAGGCATGGTTTTCTCTGTTAGCAATTAGTTTATTACCTGTAAATATTTTTCACAACTTTGAGTCTCCAGACGACTTTTTAAACATCATAGATGAGATTTTAGAATGTAAGCTAGAAATTGTGAATGACATTCTACAGTGACTAGCTGTACAGAGCAGTTTCCAAAGCTGACTTCAGAAAACTAATTCTGAAAAATCATCATTTTTCCCTGTGGTTTACAAATGATTTACTTTTCTTAGGTCTCTTTCCCCACTAGCATTTATAGATGATCTGACTCCTAGTTGTGGCTAGTTATTTCCATGTTTTTGTGCTATGCCAATAAACTTAGATCTCTGTGCAGTGAAGTATAAACCTAGCTAAATTGTCCTGAAAACTCTTTGGGTGCCCAAACAGACAATGACTCAAGATTTCGTCAGTTCAGGTGAAAAACACTAAACCCCAAATACGGCTGGTGTCTCTAATGGTATGATGTAATTACTTGGTTTTAAAAAGCCGTACTGTACTCTTTCCTCGGAAGATAGGAGGCAGAAGAGTTTATTCTCAATTTTATTTAACCGAAGCTCAAATTCCTCAAGTTTATATTGACTTTGTACTGGTTTATCATTTTCAAAATATAATCATAAGTGTCATTGGGATAAGTGGTCCCACACCATGCCAACATCCCATCCAAAATTTTCCTTTCAACAGAAAATACACACATGTTCTTCACAGAATAGTAACCAGATGCTGTTTTATGGATGGAGCTTGGAAGCATGTTTTGAAACATAACACAAAAGTATGAAGTCTCCAATTCTTCTGTAAAGAATTTACACCTGTTGAATTTTACACATATGTGAACTAAAAATTAGGGCTGTAAGTAAATTAAATAATAAGACTTTCAGTTCCTGTTCAGCAGAGCACCTAATAACACTTTGATGGATTGGAGCTGCATTTAATTAACAGCATGAAATCCTGGCATGATGGATTCAGCACTTTGTTATTCAGATATGACCCATTCAATATCATACAGTTTTCTTTGTGGAAGTAAAACCATAGAGATATGAATAAAGTTTAAAAAAAAAAGTAAAAAAAGTTAAATCATATGAGTTTCTAGGCACACAAATGACCATTAATCTTCTGACAGCTGAAAGCTTTGAAATTTTAGCTCAGGATTTTGACAGCTGTGTTTAGAACAGTATTCCTTGGTGGCATGTTTTATAAAAATACAGAGGAGAACACATAGTAGAGAGTTACATTGATTAAGAAGTCAAGAAGTATCTTGATAATACATTAGAAGTAAATTAGGTTGTGATGCCAATCAAAGTGCCCTTTTATGTTCTCATTTTCTTGTAAATTTTTTAATAAATGGATTTTTTCTTCCAGAGTTACCCAGAGCAATTTTAACAGATATTCTGTCAAAAGCCTCTTTATACTTTTTAATAATGATTTTCATCTCTACCTCTCTAGTTGCAAGTAATAAATTTCATTTGTCTTGGCACAAGAACCATTCTCTTCCCTCATGAAAATTGAACATTATTATTAATGTAGATAGTCAATTACTTCAGATTAATGTGGATTTATATTTTAAATCAATACATCAACGTGATGCAAAGCGCTCTTAAAACACTATAAACTTCTGATGGATATCTAATCCATTTTTTAAAAATTCATAGAGTCGGGAATCTATACAACTGCGTAATTTGTATGGATATTGTATTTAGGGCATGAGCACATAGTTGACAGTTGTGTGGCTTAAAATATGCTTTATTCTATATAGATCTTTGTAAGTTCTTATCCGGTCAGCTACTCAAAAAGGTTAACGTCAAATACATTAAGAGAAGATATAAAATACAAAAATGTTGAGAGTAAATTTAACTCATCATGGGAAAATGCTGATAAGAGAGTGGTGGACACATCTCCAAATGCTTTCAAAGGTGGCTGCCACTGTCAAAGAGGTCAATTGGTCAACTATAAAATACAGAGTTCAGTAGAAGGATAATTACCACAAATGTAATGACCCAGCATTTGCAAATTGTGTGATCTGACTTGAAACAAGTTTCTAGCTTCCTCTTCCTGGAGTGCTGAAATGAAGCCAAATAGCCTTTCTGCATTGTCCAGTTTAGTGGGAGTCCTGCACATGGAAGAAACTACTTGAAGATGAAAGTATTCACAGGACTAGTAGATCATTTACCTTTCCCATAGCAGCATCAACTTGATCTAGCTTGTTGATCTGGTCTGCTCCTAATCAGAGCCACAACTTCTGTAGTAGTCATAAAGTCCCATTTCTTGCATACCAAACTGCAGCAGTTAAAGATTTCTGACCCTTTGTTGCTTTACCCAGCGGATGTTCTTGGAACTCTCTGGGTGCATAAACTGAGAAAGATTTGATGCAGGGCATTTGAAAAACAGAGTAGGTGTCCAGAGCAAACTTCTGCTTTTTTTGACTTGAGAACTCCTTAACATGTGGTGGTGAAAATTTGGATTCATTATGGTTTTTTCCTTGGTCTTCATTCAATTCTTATATTTTGCTCCAGAACTGGAAATAAAAAATTAAAATTACGTGTTGGTGTAAGATCAATAAAATAAAACTATAGGGTGCTTAATAATTTTTTGTTGTCTGAAATTTGAGTTAGAACTAGAGAATATTGCATAATGATGGAAAAAGTGTGCATCAGGCCTCAGTTCACAGGCTGGACTGCACTTAAAATCATCAGTTCCCCATTGTAGTAGGGGAAAGTCTTGGCCATCTAAGTAATGCTTTTCAGAAGCTGGTGTTGCAGATATGGTTAGGATTTTCCTGTAATTGCATTTCTTAGCCTCCCTTTTCTTTCCTTTTGTAGACAGACATGTATGTATATATAGACTTTCCCATCTGAATAAAGAACTGGGTGAAGACAAAGAAAGATCCGTGGAAGTGTAGAACAGGAGCCTGCACGTAGTTTGGCATAGCTGATCTCTGCCTTGAGCAGACACTGCTGATGGCACTGAACCAAATCAGCCAACAGCACACGGACAGCCTGGGACTGTATAATTAGAAAATTATCAGTCTTGTCCACTGGAAGGTCTGTTCCACTTGCAGCATTTGCTGTGTGAAGTAGATCTATCTGTACAATTATTATTATTATTAATTTTATTAATTTATTTTATTAATATTTTCTCCAAACATGTTTTATACTGCAGTTGCAAAAGATGCTTCAGTCGATGAGATACAGAATTTCAGAGAGGTTTGGACTTCAGGAACCGCTCCAAGGAGCTAGAGTCACAGCTCTGAATTCTTCGGCAAAGACCTTTGAAACGTTGGGGGTTTTTTGGCTAAGAGATGACTTAAAAAACCCCACCCAGCTAGTTTCATCTAGGATCAACATGGAAGTTGACGATTGTGCTGTAATTACTTCCACTGAACAAGTGCATCTATATTAAGTAAAATTAGAAAATGCTCACAGATAAGGCCATCTTTTGTATAAGAAGCTTGAAATTCCTGTTTGGTCATTAACTAATTTTCTCAGTCTCTAGTCTTTATTTTAAGTTTATTCAAGTTATTAGAGATGGATGCAGACTTGTTTGCCTTATTAGTTTGAACAATTGTGTCAAGTTTCCTAGCTTTTTTCTGTAGTGTGCACAAGACTCACTTGATGGTGTATTTTCATTTATTCAAATTCAGTTCCTTAATGTTGTTGCTAACGTCGCTTTTGTTTCTTGCTTAAAGCCAGTCACACAGAATAACACCTGCAGAGTCCTTTTTAATGTTGCAGACTTTCCATGTGTGCTTAATTTCAAGTGGTCTCCATCAAGCTACCGGAGAATGAAAGTTTGAAAAAGTTCTGTGCTTTTCCACTCACTCCTTTGTACACTAAATCCTGAAATAAGCATAGGCTTATTTTGATTATACTGACAATACTACGATGCTACAACGGTGCAATGACACCTTTACTTCTGTCATAAGCAGTATGTGCTGGAAGCCAAGTATCTGGATTGATGGGAAAATCTTTACTAAACACTGGTTTACATTGGCTTTTTGAATTAGTTGTTATGTAAACGACATTTCAGGGGAATTATTAGTGGTGTCTGAGGTTGAAAACAGGCTGTGCAAAGTGCCACAGCAAAATATTATATGAGAATTGTAAATAAATGGTCAACATTTTATTGTAAAAAAAACCTGTATTGAATCCTGAAGCAATAGTGTGAAGTTTACACACTGAGACCATGTGGGTGATTGAAGCCTGGCAAAACTTATATCCACAATGCATTAAACAGGAACTCAAAATTGTTCCAATTTTTCGCCTTTAAAAAATGTTTTCACCTGGGACTAATGGAATAAAAAGAATAAACAGTATCTTTCATTCCAGCATAGTACTTCTGGAATAGACAGAAGCCGTTTCCATGGAAAAAAAGCATTACTTACGTTGGTTATAAAGTATAAAATACCCACTGTGTTGTTTTGATGAGAAGATTCATTCAATTGCACTGTTTAGTGAATCCAAGCTAGAAATTGTTGATTTTGTTTTCATATTTTGGTAAATTTTTCCGATAGTCTGGAAACAATACTGCATAAAAGTATCAAATATATCCATCCTCCCACCCCAATGATTCAAGCATATTGCAACAGGTTAATGAATTTTCATTATGTCTACCAAGCATTAAAACATTTCAGAATCAAGCCATTTTACTGAACTAATTAAATAATTAATTTATTCTCCAACTAGTTAAACCTGGTTTCCAAAGAATTTCTGCCTACTGGCTGGTTGATTTTGTAGCAGAGTTGCACTATGGCTGTGGGGAACCTACTCCCTGCTTGGACATCAGACAAAGCTGGTGAGGCCTGTTGTGAATCCCTCACCCCAGAAAAAGTTCTGATCACAATTAATGTCTTGTTGGACACCAGAGAATCCACATCACCCCAGTTTCAGTTTCTTCTGGAGTGAGTGCCCTGATAGAGCATGGACTCCTGCTGAAGCACGTACTGGTCTGGGTGCGCTCTCTCTTGTGTGGCTTTTTAAATGTCTATCAGTAACATTAACCGAGATGTGGGGAAATTGGGTATATGGCCATAATGGTTGCATGCACTTGCAATGTGTGCCTTTTGTACAATTGCCTTTTGTAAAAATGTTTTCTAGGCTAGAATGTTGCAGATGATTATGATGGTTTAAATTATAAATGTACATTTTAAATAATGTACACATAGCAGCTCGTGTGCCACTGTTTTCTTTGGTGTATACTGTTTTTTCATTGCTTTGCTTTGCTCCTTTTCTCTCAAGCTGCTTACCCTTGAAGCAAATGAATAATCTCATTGGATTAACTGTTCTCATTTAAAACAAAGTGCATACATAAATATGTTTTGAAGTATTTTTCTTTTATTCAAGTAATAACTTTTTGTACTTTTCTTTTTACTAGATACATGGACAGAAGTGCTCTGGGCGATGTTCAGCTTAGGCTGTCTCATGTTGGAAGAACTCTGTTACTCAAAGCCAGTGATTATTTTACAGATAACTTGGTTAATATTCTTGTTGTCTATTTATTCTCCATAGTAAGAGTACACAGGAAGAGTAGCTCTGATACCAAGAAGATAAAACAGTTATATTAAGCCAAAACGGAGATTTTCCCTGCTTCTCAGTATCCTGCCTTGACTCTGGAGTAGTGGTACAGAAAGAATCCAAGTTGGACCCATGCAAGTGGTCTTTCCTAAACTCAGCTGGATCCTGGTAATCAGTGCCTTAGGGACATTCTAACTCTGAGGTTGTGTTCAGTCCATTATGTTTAGTAACCATCAGTAGACCTATCTTCTATGAAATTATCTAACTTAATTTTTAAATTATTTATACTTTTGTCCTCCTTAGCATCCTTTGGCAGTGAGCTCCATAATTCTGTTAATATGTTGGATAAAAAAAGTACTCCTTTTTTTTTTAATTTTAAACCTGCTATCTGAAAGTATCTTTGGGCATCTCATGCTTGTGTTGTAAGAAGTGAAGGGTTACTTTCTGTTTTCAAATGGTTTGTGATTTTGTACCTTATATCATATCCTTGCTCTTAGTCATTTAATTTGCAAACTGCATGACCCTAACCTGTTTACATTCTCCTTACTTCTCTGATTACTCTTCCTACATTTGCCCCAAGGTTTTTCCTGTTCTACTGTTGAAGAGCATCTCTCTGCTGAATGTAGCAGCCCATCAAAATGCCACCTATTTGTCACTCACTGTCAGCTCTAGATTTGGCCAACTTGAAAAATTTGGCCTTCAGGAACCACTGAAACTGGAAAATTTTGTATCCTCCATAAATTTTGTTACCTCATTATTTACTACCTTTTTTTCCAGTTTTCTTGTCTATATATTGGGCAGTTTAAGTTCCAGTGGTCCCTAAAAGACCTGAAGTAAGTTTTTTTTACTGAAAAATAACCATTTGTTTCTGCCTTTTGTTTCCCCTATTTTCAGGGGTTCATGGGAGGAATTTCCGTTTTATCCCGTGCCAGCCTTACCTATGTCAGTCTCTTTATTACTAGTTCTCTTCAGAGAAATCTCTCAGAAACCTCTGTGTACTCCTTCAACTGGACAATGTGACCATAGGATTGTCTGCTTTTTTTGATAGTTTAAAACATGGACAACCCTGACTTATCTCTGCAAAGAGATAAGGTTTCTTCTGTGATAGGTCGTTTTACAAGTTACTTTTTATCCTGTGAAATATTACAGTTTCTGCCCATTTTTGTGGTATGCAATGTCAGACACAAAATATTGCCAAATGTTGTCTACTCAAGGAGACTTATTCCTCATTTTACCCATTCAGTCCCCAACTTTTCTGTAATCTGTCCATCTGGTTGACCCTGCATATATATAAAGGCTCCTTCATTTACAGGAGCTGTGGCCAGGTGTAGAGGTCTGCCTGGAGAGATCACAACAAATTCTTTCTCCTTTTTCCTATATTCTTGAAGCAGTAGTAAGAAAATAAATCACACCAGAAAGCTCAACACATTTCAGACACAGACTCTGTAGTGGACAGAGCAGGTAAAATATCAGCTACTGTGTAAAAGCTGAAACTCAGAAGGTTGTAGCTGTTGGTTGAGTTTTTACTTGTGTAGTAGAAAGCATTCAAATATTAAGTATTAATATTAAGTACTTCACAACCTGTATATTATTGTATTTTGTAAAGAATCTGTTTTATAGATTAAGATGTACTTCAGGACTTCTTCTGAAGAAACCAAAAATTTGTATCTCAGATACTTCCTCATCACTACTGTAGAAACTTCTATAATTAAAATATTTTAAGTGTCTGTGGGGAAAGTGGGACGCAACCCAGACGTTTGCGGAGCCCAAGGTTTGCATATTCCACTTGTTTCAGAACACAGATTTTGAAAAGCTTAAGTATTTGCTAAATAGTTGCTCCAAGCAAAGAAGCCAGCAAGACTGCAGGCAGGTAAGGAAAATAGATTTCTGCTGATAAATAATTAATCCAGTAATGCTGCTGCCCCATATACATAACCATTGTATTTATGCAAATATGATTTAGAAGGAGAAAGAGCATTTGCTTGGAGTGTGCAACATTATAGATAGTCCTGATATTTTAGACTATTTCACTGGGAGCTGTCACTCCTGCCTTGAGTATGAGAGTGCTAATCTAGCTGATATCAGTTTCCCAGTCTTGAGGGAGCTGCGCTTGGCAGCCTTTGCTGTGGTATGAAAGAGGAGCAGATGACAGTATTGAACACTGGCAGTGTGTATACTCTGGGGAAACTTGGCCCTTCAGTATATATTATTAGACATAAATACTAGAGTACTGAAATATGCTAGTGCTTTGAGACAACTGTGGCTATTTCTCATATTGAAGCAGCAATTTGAGTTGAGTCTTTGCTGTTGTTTTACTGGGGGAAACATTTTGCAGAGGGTAAAGAGAGAGAACAAGGATGAAATGAGATAATTAAGGATGCATGAAAACAGTTCTTTGATACCAGGGCAATGAATATTCAAGATGGGAGATTTATTTGTGGGAGGGTTTTTTTAGACTTTCAAAGTAGTTCAAAGACATTCTCTATAGGGTTATCAAGTTTTTTCTCAGAATTAAGCAGGACAAGAAACACATAGAGGGACAAGATGTTTTTCTGCACTCTGTTTTAATATACTTATGTAAATAGAGTAATCCTTTTTTACTAAAATAAAGAGCAAATAAATTTTGATTCCAATTTTTTAGTGGATATAAAATAAACATTTTTAGAGTTAATAGGTTTTTGTTTAGTTACACGGATAGGCTAAACATTTTCTGTAAGCATGAGACTTGGTCTATAGCATTTGGCAAATATTGACAAATATTGCCTCCTTTAAGAGGCTGCAACATCAGCTGTCTCACTTATCATGAAGGTGACTGTTAAACTAGATGTCACTTTCTAATGCTTTCGGTTCCAAAGTTCTGCAAGCTGTTTTTTTCTTCTTTTGTCAGTTCACAGTACTGGTGATATAATCAGCGTTCTGTTCTACCAAATATTTCTTGATGTTTCTTAAGTTTCAAAGAGCCCTTTTTTAATAAAAACATGGATTTTTTTTTTTTTTACAAATAATTTCAAAGAAGAGCAGACCATTTCAGTATTTATCTAGTAAAACACACCTCCAACTTTGTCAAGCTATAGTTTATTGAAAGTTAGAGGAAAGAACATTGCACCACTCTCCAAACAGGCAGTATTTTCAAATGAAACCATACCCAGAGTCTCATCAAAAAATGGTAATGATACCTCAGGCTCTTGACCTTGCAAAAAAAAATGTTGACAAGTATCTTTCCGATGTTTTGCAAATTAAGCCACAGCCACATCAAACTGTGTCCAAAGTAGCTAAGAAATAAATGTCCACTGTAGCAAAATAAGTGTTATGCTTCGTAGCAAAACTGGTGTGCCATATAGGATACTCTTTAAAATGTTAAAGATGATTATTTAAATTTAAAATCCTTCACACTGTTTAGGAGATTTCTTAGCTTCCTAGCCTATCCTATCCTATCCTATCCTATCCTATCTTATCCTATCCTATCCTATCCTATCCTATCCTATCCTATCCTATCCTGTCCTGTCCTGTCCTGTCCTGTCCTGTCCTGCTATCTCCCACTTCCCTGTAAAGTTTTCTCTAATTTCCAGGGGGTTGCCTTCTTCAAGGCTTATGATGTGGACAAAAACCCATGAATACAGGGAAAAGCAGGTCTTGCAGTGCAAAATTGCTCCATTGATAAGCCCTGGGAAAACTCTTGCAAGTCTTCAGATCTCTTCTGTGCTTCTTGCCTTGTAGGATAATTGAACATGTTTAAGCCTAAGATATGGTGAGGATGGATGAAGACTCTATGAATCCAGGCTTAGCAGTATGAGACTCATCATATGTTTGGGCCTAGGAAGTTATTTAGCATATGACATTTTGAATAGCGTTTGTGATCCAAGGCATTGCAGGGAGAGAGGTGGGAGGCACATACCTGCTCTTGCTACAAAAAAATCACTTTGTATTTCCACTCTGTTCTGCACCCAGGTGGACCCCAGCTGGATTGCTGAGCAACACCCACCACACCAGCTCTTAAAAAATGACTGCTATTAATAGCTCTTTTATCATAAGCACTTACAATCATGTAATTAATGTTATTGACTCAGCCTATATCTACTATTCCAGGATTTATTGTGAAAACAAATATATAGGTATACATTTTTAAAAGATGCACATACACCTGTCTACTGATGAGATCGAAGGTAATTAAGGCACTCAACTCCTCTGGAAAACTGCAGTGCCTCTGTGGTCTCGGGGACCTGCTACACTGGAAAATTTCCTCCTTTGTAAACATTTCTCTAAGGATGGCCTGCATGTGTGACATGTCTCAAGACAGCACAAGTGAATTTTTGCAATTACTTTGCTATTTCCTTTTCCAGGTCTTTGAAAGACCTTGAAGATCAATACCTCAGTGAAAAATAAAAAATCAGACTTTTAGAATGCTGTGTGGTAAGGCTTTATGTGAAAATTGTTATTTATGTGTTTAATGTAAAAGTGTGATGTATGTGTTGGAGAATAGCTGAAGGAAATGTGACTGCAAGTTACTAATCAAATGTTTTGGTGTTGTTTTATTTGATAGTAATTGTACAGGAGAGGTGCATATATCAGTGACTTTGAGGACTGTTCTGACCCTGCTATGACATAGTCTTGCTAGCCATACAGCCCTTAATAAAGTCTCAGCAAGGGAATCTTATGCTTGGTTTTCTAAGAAATGTTCCAATGTCCACATTTTGCTGCCAATATTTTATAATTATTTACTGATGGTATTTCACCATGTTTAGTTTTTTTGCTTTTATATATGTGTCCTGTAGCTGTGGAGTTGGAACCATTATTAGAAGACAAGGACATGCAGCAGGTGAATGCTATTTAATACTGTTTGGAAAATTCAAAAAAAGTGAAAATTTCAAAGCTCAGAGTTTTGCCTCTGGAAGCTGAAGAGGGAGATTTTATGTACGTACTTTAAATAAAAAAAATAATAATTAAAAAGCCCTTAAAATCTTTAAGGTTTTATTTTCAAAGGCAAAGAAGGTAGGTCAGTGCCTTAACAATTACTTGCTATCCTTTTTATTAATAATTGAATAATATTAATCCTGTCAAAATAGTGAAATCTGAACTTTTGCACATGTGAATGTATATTGATGGGTGGTATCTGACAATTTTGGTGTGCACAGCTTCAATTATATTGGTGAATGGGAAAACTCAGGTGGCATTGCAGCCCCTTGAACAGCAATATGTGTTCTACATCTAAAGAAAGAACATCTGTACGGGAAGAAATGGCAAGCTGGGGAAAACTTTGTACTACAATTTAACATAGAAGTCATTTAGATATAAAGCTGAAGATTTCTTTTTCTTTTTAAGATTACAAATAAGCAAAAGTTTTATTGCCCATTCTAGGATTCTTTTTTGTATTTCTAATCTATTTACTAAAGGCATTTTCAAGTGTCCTAGTTGTTATTCAAATGATGAGTCCCTGAGGCTAGAATTCTCTCTAAGTAGTTTTCTAATGCTATTTACCCAGTGTATTCCTGTTCTAATGAAAGCGGTAGGTTTTATATCAAGATATGCCAGGTACTGGAGTTAATTGATTATGTTCTCTGTAGGAAACGTTGAAGTAAGAAACTTGATTTATCTCCGTTGAGAATGGAGAAATGGGAGAACTTACTGACTGTATTAGAACACTGCAGTGTATCTGTAGGATACTTTGTGGTCTTCAGTGATAGCTCAAAAGTGCTTTTGGTTATTGGTGCGTTTAATGAGATACACAGGAAAGCAAGGAGAGACTTCACAGAATTATTTAATGGAATCAAATAATGGTTCTAGATGGGTATAAAAGGTTAAGTATTTTTAATCAGACTCTTTTGTCAATGCTAAGCAAATAAAAGTCAATATTTAATATTCTCAGAGATAAGTCAAGCTTTGAATGATGGTCAAACTACTCTGCAATAATGTAACTCAATCTGAGAATGTCAATGGAAACATCACGTAAGTTTTAGCAAAGTGTATTGGTTCATGATGGTCAATGTTTTGTGGATTTTTTTTTAAAAAGAATTTAACCAAAATATCAAAAACTAATTTCTTGTTCTTCAAAAAAATGTGGAAGTAATACATGTGTTATAATAATCTCCTGTGCTGCAAAATATAATGTTAAAGAAATGATATTGTTCCATGTGTAAATATTGTAGAGAGGAATGGAGAAAAAATCATAGAATATCCTGAGTTAGAAGGGACCCATCAGGATCATTAAGTCCAACTCCTGGCCCTGCACAGGACACCCCAAGAGTCACACCATGTGCCTGAAAGCATTGTCCAAACACTTCTTGAACTCTGTAAGGCTTGATGCTATGACCATATCCCTGGGGAGCCTGAAGAGTAAGCTGCATCCAGGAACTGGAAGAGCTCGAGGAAAACCCAAAAGAGATCAGTGGAGCCCTTGAGGCACAGAACAAGAAAAATGTCTTTTTCCTTCCCCCTCTTGTTTTTTGAGTTTTTTTAACCAAAAAGATGTTAATTTTAATTTTGGAGAATATCATACTTACTAAACCAGAGGAAATTTTTTGATATTTTGCTCTAAGATTCAAAGTTTTTGGATTAATTTCAGATTTGAAAGCGGTCTTTGAGACAGAGCTTCTCAAAGGAGCAGAGGATGAGAATCATCCCATTTCATCCTGAGATAGGAATGAGCATGGGAGATCATCCTGTGTCCTGAGACAAAAAGATCATACTTTTAATAATTCACTCCCTTAGTATTAACTGTTTCCAAGACAGATAACTTTTCTGATTCTATGACCTGAATGCCAAAATCCTTGTGTACTGAAAGAAGCATTTCATATACCTTGGAAAATTGAACAGTAAAGGAGAAGCTAATCCAGAAGACAGTACTTGCATAACATTCCTTTGCAGATGAAATAGGTCTAGTCTCAAGTAGTGCACCACAGTCAACACTGAAAATGCCTAGTGGCTCGTCTTCTCCTCCAGGCAACCTCAGTCTTTCCCCTGTCTTCTGATACTGTAGCTCCCAGAGGGAAGCTGCTTTGGTTACTTTGAATGCCTCATAATAGCTCAAAAGCCAGGTATTGACCCACATAGTAGTGTAAATCACTTTCCACAAAGGACAAACTAGGTCTGTATATGTGGAAGATAGGTATGATTTCATGTGTGCAGATCTCTGTTGTTCACTTGATACATCCAGAAGGAAAACTCATCTCTTCCATCTACTACCACCCAGCCACTCATTTTCTATCTGAGTCTAAAAGGCATCTGTGCTTTGTGTGGTCCATGCAGGGACAGTGACCGTCTTTAGAACTGCTAAGCCCTCTAGCTTCCTTGTGACTCTCTTTATGATGACAGATGCATTTTAAAAATTTAAGTGGCCTTGAGAAAAACGTAACTTTTTACAGTAGCTTTTTTGTTGCATTTATAGGTATTTAGTACATCCGTAGCTCAACAGTGGTAGTTTAGCCCTTTTAAAGGAAAGTTTCTTCCGCTTTTCTTTGCTCCTTAGGAATTTCATTATGCATATTTTGATGGGGAAATGCCCTCTAAAGCAGACAGAATATCTTCCATTCACATGGTAGATGTCCATCTACATTTTTATGCATTATTAATGTCATAGAGTCAGCAAGGGCTTGTGGTTCTTTGTTTCATAGGGAAAGAGATTGAAGTTTAAACTCTGGAAGAATTTGTCTACTTAAGGTGACCTAGGTAATGGAATACAGAAAAAGAGTTTAAAAGCTTGCTCAGCTCTTGGGATTTGGAGGTACAGTATGGAGGTTTTCACCTCTTGCATGAATAAACTGATGTAGAAGAAATAAAAAGATTGGACAAACTTCTTCAGCATTTTAGCAATGGCAATTACAGTCAGCAAATATATTGAAAAGATCTCAAAGCAGCAGAATCTGCTGTAAACTCTCCCTTTTGTAATATTGCTACGTAGTGGTCAGCACTGTCCAGTAACAGCTGATGCAAATTGCAATGAAGATTCTGTAATATTCAGGCAAAGATCAAATTTGGTTTCTTTTATATTAAGTCCCCATGAAGCATATAAAGACTGCTGTCACAGAATCACAGAACAGTTGAGAATGGGAGGCACCTCCGGAGGTCATCTTGTCCAATGCTTCTGCTCAATCGCAGCCACCCAGGCCATGCCCAGACAGCTTCTGAACAACTCCGGGGGTGGAAACTCCACAACACCTCTGGGAAACATGTTCCAGTGCTTGGTCACTCTCACAGTAAAAAAGTGTTTCCTGATGTTCAGAGGGGTAGTCCTGCATTTCAGTTTGTGGCCACTGCCTCTGGACCTGTCACTGGACACCCCGGAAAGGAGCCTGGCTCTGTCCTCCTCAGAGCCTCCTTTCAGGCATTTCTACATGTTAATAAGATGCTCCTGAGTTTTCTCGAGCTAAATAGTCCTTTTCTAATAGGAGAAGTGCTCCAGTCTCTTAATCATCTTCATGGCCCTTCATTAAACTCTCTCCAGTATGTTCATATCTCTTTTGTCCTGAGCATCCCAGTACTGGACACAGCATGCAGGCGGCCTCCCCAGTGCTCAGAAGAGGGTGAGGAATTACCACCCTCAATCTGCAGGCAATGCTTTCTCTAACACAGCCCAGGATACCACTTACCTTCTCTGCAGCAAGGGCACATTGCTGGCTCATTGTCTACTGTAAGCACTGTAGGAACATCCTTTCCACAGTTGTGGTATTCAAATCCTGAAGCATTCCTGGAGATTACCAGTGCCTGGAGCACACTATCTATTTTGGGATCCAAGGGAAGGAGGAATACCAAGGGTCCACAAAACTATCATCAGAGATTTAGAAAATCAAACTGTTGAGGAGAAAATTTGCTTCACCTTCTCATTGTTTTTCCTCCACAGACTAAATAAAATATCAGTGTATAGAAGCTTTCCGTGAAGGGGAGGGTGATGAAATTGTTATGTCATACCTATAATGATCAAAACAAAATGTGGAGCAAGAAGATTTCCGCTAATACTCAAAAACTCTTTATAAAGACAGCGAAACATAGGAACTTGATTGTAGAAAGGTTTTTAGAACCACTTTATTTGGATATTTTTTCACAAGAGATGAGACAAAACTGTCAGGATGGGCAGCTAATGTGTTCTTGGAGGTGTGATACTGACCACATTATGATAACAGGATAATTTTCTGCCCTCTGGGCCAAAACTCAGAAGTGCTGTATCTTTCATGATTCTAGGTACCAAAGTACTGGTCCCTAAATCGTGTCAGACCCACCCACTTCCCAAGGCAGCCCTTTCACTCCTGGACAAAGCAGTCACTAAGAGTGTAGGAGAGTCAATTAAAGGGATTTCAAACCACATATAAAATGTCTTTGCAGTCAAAATAGGATATATCTTAATCCATTTTCAACTCCAAATGTTCTTTAAAGAAATTATATGCCTAGTTTAGGCTCTGAGTTTTCCTATAGTTAGTCACATGAAGGTCAGACAGTGTCTGTTTTTAACGCTAAATGCCAGTCCTCTGTAATTTTACTTGGCTTATCATTTTTATTGCTTTTAAACAAATAAGGTATGCAGTATAATTAGATTTAATAAACAGTTAGTTACTGCAGCAAATGTCCTAAGAGTTTATTATTCAGCCGTGTAGATTGCTGATGTGAATTCTTCAGGAATTCAATGAAAAAAATTCAGGTGTCTTATGAGATCCAGCAAAGTAAAATTATCATGCTGAATTAAAATGTAGTTCTGTTTTACAGAAGTATTACGAACATTGAACTTGTAACTCTCATCTTCTTAACCACATCTGTTAAGGCATTTCTGGGCCACATTGTCACCTTTACATACAGTAAGTGTTACTTACTCACTGACTAGGTTAGAAACTAGATAGCAAATGACTTAGCTAAGCTGTTCAGTTTTGGTGTTGATAAGAAACATCAGTATTTACCTCAGTTTCTGAATGAAAATGTATTGTATTTTACTGTCAGTCTTGAAAGTTTCCATGGAAAGCTGCATATAAATTTACTTTTTTTGGTGTTGTTTAAATACAGATACATATATGTGTCTGGAAGTTATTTTAAAATATGAACAGTTTTTCTCAAAAACGAGTCCTTTATATTCTGTAACTGGATTCATTCTGTGGTACTAACAGTAGTCAAGACATGGTGCCTTTGCATTTTTACCAAAAAGATGAACAAATGTGATGTAACAGCTTGTACCAGTATGTAAGATCAGTATTGTGTGATACAAAGGTGTCATTCCTACAGAGCCACTTTTCTGGACACAAACCCTCTTTATGTAGTTCCCCAGTTACTGATAATGCTGAGCTAATGTGCTTTCATCAGGGGGCTTTGCATTAGGGAGCACTTCACTACATTTGCCTTTGTCAAAATTAACTCTTGACACGAGATCCTTGCTGCTGTTACCAGAAGTGAATTGTTAAGTCATTATAGGAAGCCTTTTGGTTATATTCTCAGCTGTTTGTTCTGAGGAGAAGGAAACCCCCCCTGTACTGCTTTTTGGGCCCAATTCTGTGAGGTAGGGATGTGCACTGTGTCTTTCAACCATCATTAATTTCTGTGGGAACTGGGAGTTCAGTGTTTACAGAACCAACAAATTTTCTCAAACTATCACAGGATTAAACTCCATAATTTTGCAGTGTAGGATGTAAATGGGATTTAAAAATCCAACCTACCGTATGCATACTTGAAAAAAAAAGAAAGGTACCGCACTATTTTAGCAGCGATTGATTCATGGATGTACAATGGGATTACAAAAAGATGCTATAACATTTAGGTGGTAGGTAATGGCCAATGGTCAATAATAGTCAAGTCTGCACTTGAGATGTGTAAGAGATAGGTGGTCCATAAAACCTAGAACAAACACACAGGTACGTGAGCTGAAGGACTGGTTCTTTCTGAAACTTGGTAGCAGTGTTTAAACATAGTGATTATTTTAAAAATTGAAATTTTCACCATATGCCTTCTAAATCAAGACATCTCTTTCCTATAATGTCCAGATTTCTCCTTCTGTCTTGGATAAAGTAATATAATACATCTGAAACTACTTCAGTTACTTTTTACCCAGATGCTAAGTAATCCCTTTGAAATTTTGGATTCTTTTTAGATTACCTTTTTGAGAAAGAATGATGGGTAGCTTGCAGCTTCTGGATATTTGGCTGTAGAGCCAGAAACAGAAAGGTTCAAACTCTCTTTCTTTGAAACATCTGGCTCTTCTTTCATCTGGAAAATACTACTGACTCCTCTTGCTCTGAAATGGAAAGTACAAGTGCAGGAAGAAGTGGAAAACACTCTGTGAATCTGTGAATTTAGAAACTTCAGCCAAATCCTACCAAGGAAGAAAAAAATGCCAAAATTATCCCATCAATAAGGAATCTTGAAATACCACCCTTAAAGCAAACATAATCAAAACAGGAAATTAATGCCATCTAGAAACTTAAACCCAAAAGTCGCAGAAGAAAAAGTTTTCACTCCACCATATCAAAAATGTCCAAACTTCCGCTAAGTTGTTTTTGTTTGTTATTGCTGTTGATTTAATGTGAAAGACACTTGAGTGCTACCACCTCTGACTAAAAGTTATACTGTGGCACTATGTCTACTGCTTTACCTTGGTGTGGTTTAGAAATACAAACCAGGGATCTCGTCTGTAGTATTTAGCTTGTTTTTACTTAATTTTGCCAAGCCCAGAAGGGAATTTAGAAAATGGCACTATCTAGCTCAAAAGACTTACATTTTAGATTATAAACTTTGCTGCTAAATCTAACATTTTATAATGAGTTAGAGAAGAGAATTCCAGAGTCCATTTTCTATTTCTTACTAAGTAGGATCCTTCAATAATACATTTTAAAGAGAGTAATTTGTTTAATCCTGAGAGACAGCTACAATAATCTAAGGTCATTTAAGTGAAAAGAAGCTGCAGAAGAAGTCAGAGCAGTGCCACCTGGGTCGGAGCAAACATTTAAAGAAGTAGTGTGTTAATACTTAAAGAATTTATTCATACATTTTTTATAACTTCTAGCTTTTGTAGTTGAATGTAATGAATGGATCTCCAAGAGCTTGAGTCATCATGCCCGTAGCTGATGCCAGTTTCCAGGCATTAACTTTAATTATTGATGCTTTCCCTAATAGACCTGATGGCACATTTTTAAAGTAAAGGTTCTGTCTTACTGAAGGCATGCCCTGCTGCCGGGCACACTGGCAGAGGGAAATGTGGAGCTTCCACCCACTCCTTAAATTAAAGCTTTGTTTCTCAGGTTTTGTTCTTTAATTACTCTGTGCATTGCTGTCACCTCTAGGCTAGGTTGTCTTTGAAGAAGTTTGTAATTGGAAGAAGTTTGTAATTGGAGGAGCAAACCAAGCATGAAGGGCTTGAGGGGTCTTTCCAAGGCCATGAAGTTGCTTCAGAAGGCAGCACGAAGCTCTGTGATAGCTTCACAGGGTTATCAAGCAGCAGTTTCCAGATTGATGTATGAGCCCCAAGAATTTTCAATGACAATGTTTTGTGCTTCATATTTTTAAAACAGTACCTTTTTAGGAAGGCAGCTGGGTCTTCCTTTCATGAGATTAAAAAAACATGGGCAGTGAAAGGTGCACTCAGGTGCTAGATTTAGAGGTAAACTTTGAGTTAAAGAATTCCTGGCGAAAGTTAAAACCGAAGTTATATATTAATTTATAATTTTACTTAAACAAGTGCAAACTCATATTTAAATCTGTTCTTCACCAGCAGCAGAGTTCATGAGGTGAAAAGGAGATGGAGCACTGCTCTTTCTAAAGAAATGGCTGATAACAAATGACTTAATAAAATAGCTCTTTAATAAGACATCATAAAAAAAAGATTATAGGTGGTGAGTAAATTCCCTTCAGAAGCTGAGCACACAGCATTCTTGCAGTGTCAGAGAGACCCCAGATGGATATTTCCATAGCATTCCATATCCCCTCCATGGACAGAGGCCCCTTCTTCCTATACGTATGAGCTATTATATACTTTTCTTACCAGAAAATAACACATAAAGGATATTCAGGTAAGCACTTCTTCCTGTACTTTTCGATAAAGGCGAGGTCATGCAGGTGGTGTAATTGCTGGTACTGAATGGGTGCTGCCCACAGGCTCCAGTGGTGCAGTGAGGTGGCTGAGGTTGTCCTGCAGCCAAGGGGTGAGGCTCAGCACAGCCCAGCCTTAAGGCCACGCCAGGTGTGCAGCACCTTAGCTGCCAGCTCAGGTTAATAAGATAGTGTGGGTCGCTAACTCCTCGATGTAGAGTGGTCTCCTGGTCAGGATGGATACACACTCCTATCTGGAATAAGTCCTCTTTCATTTTGAGAATTAACGGCCACACACAAGCTTTCACCGGCAAGGTTCAAACTGAGTTCTGTGATTTGATTGGAGTATCCTCATGAACCAAACCTAAATCTTGTGTGCAAGGTGCCTGTCTCACTTTTTTGTTAATGAATCTATGAAAGGAAATGGAGTTACACATGTAATTTATTGTGTGAGATCAGTCAGACCTCAGTGTAATTTTGTTCCAAATTTAAAAGCATTAAAAGAACAATAATCATGAGCTAAATAAGGCAGAAGATCAGCAAAATAGACTGAAAAGGGACTGGACATTCAGGAACTTCCAAAATTTAATCCTGGCATTATACTCTCATCTTCAACAAGCCTTTTCATACTGTACATCTCTCTCACGTTCTATAAAATGGAGTAATTATGGTTTTTCTTCTGCAAATTGTTGGTTTTCAAACCCTCCATGGGTACATCTGCTCTGCAGGTGGTGGCTGGTCTGCATGATACTGCATTGCCTGGAGGACAAGTGACACATTGAGAACGGCCACTTTGTTCCCAGTAATGTGTTTAGACAAGTTTGAACAGAAGGAGTGTGGTTTATGGCATGGGTGACTGCACAAACTAATCCCAACCTTTCTCATTCTTACCTGGTGTGGATATTGGCCTCACACAATTAAAGTCTTTCATGTTACTGTCATGTAGCAATGCTTTGTTGTATTGGTTTTTATCATCGTCTTTGAACAACCACCATTAAAACTAATTAACACATCCCAGGAACCCAACACCAGCTTTTCTATCATGA
Source organism: Rhagologus leucostigma (assembly GCA_013397725.1). Lineage (NCBI taxonomy): Eukaryota > Metazoa > Chordata > Aves > Passeriformes > Rhagologus > Rhagologus leucostigma. Next base: position 1,688,019 of record VZTD01002729.1, read on the forward strand.
GATGTACTGATATTTTGGTTTTTTACTCTTCACATTTCTCAAGAGCTATAGCTTTAATTTCTTTTTCCTGCAGGTTCACAGCATGCACAGAATATTCTGAGTTGGAAGGGACCCACAAGGGTCATCGAGTCCAACTCTTAAATAAATGGCCTGTATGGGAACTGAACCCACAAGACTGGTGTTATTAGCACCATGCTCTGACCAGCTGAGCTAATCTCAGTGTACTGAGCTAATCTCAGTTTATCTCTCAATCATATTCTTGCATATTTGCTGTATGAAAAATGCTGCACAATATATAACTTTCCAAGGCAAAATTTTCTTTAAAAAGCTGATTTCAATCAGACAGTCAGACCTGGCTATAATACTTTCAGGTATTACGGATAAGATGATCTATTTGTCTTTCATAATTTTCTTTGGATTTTATTTAGCTTCCTGACAATCAGGTCTAAATACACTGATAATAACTGGAGTCTTCTAGTTGACTTCTGGGGTTTGAATCAGGTCATAATGAATAGGCAACTGCAGAGTGCTGATAACTATTCCTGTGTAGTGAGCCAAATCCAGCTCTAGTTTAACCATGTCCCTTCCATAGAGATGCTGCTAATAAATTCACTTGTGGCATTAAAAAGAGCATTGATTTCATAAGAGGTGTCTTATTTGGAAACTAAAGATAAAAGGCAAGGTAGTGGAACATGCATCAATTAAATGATAAACATAATATAAACATGAAAGAGAAGCATAACAGTGAAAACAATAGACATTTTAAAAGCATCTTAATTCTGTGTTATGCTTGGCTTATGCCTATTTCTTGTATCAATCAGGGTTTTTAAAATTTCTTTGTTCTAGTATCACCATAGTTACATCTCAAATATAAATAAAAGCACACAACAGTCATGATGAGAAGCTTAATGCACGACATCCAGGCACATTTTCTCAGTAATTTATAATTTTAAAGTATTTATAATAATAAACTGCATTGTACTGCACTGCTGGCTGGTTGCAAATAAACAAAAATAGGTATATCAGACCCAATTTACAAATATCAATCACATCAAACAATTAAAATTTGGTTTAATTGCACTTTGATTAAACTGGTATAAACTATTGGAAGAGAAACTTCTATCGGTTTTAAAGTGTTCTTATGCCTCTTAAGTCACCAAAAGAGAAGCAGTCAGCTTTAGACTGAATGAAGGTTGTCAAGACAACACTTTACATATTTTTGTCAGATAAAAATCCCAATTTTAGTTCTCTTTACAGCACAAAATGACAGCAGTCTGTTCTGCACTGATCTACATTCAGAAGTCTTCAAAACTGGCTGTATTAATATTAAGCCTGTCATTTCCTGATTTCTAACTTCTGCCACCACAAAAGTCTCTGGTATCTTTTGATGATTGTGTGAGAGGCTCTCAATTAATAATAGCACATCTTACTTTTGTAATAATTTTATGGAAAGAATAATTTTTCCCTGTTTTCTGGGTATAGTCCACCACATGCCCCCATTCCTCTAACTGGGTCAGCGTGGGCTTTTTTACCATAACATCTCGAACACTTCAAAACATTGTACACAGAGCAGTACTTAGGACCGCCCACTCTTTTTGTCTTTGGGTGCATAAAGGATGGTGTCATTACCCATAGGTGCCCACAAAAATTTGGTACTAATGAGCATGGGTTTTAAACTGCAAAAAATACATGGACTCCAAATCTATTCAGAGAAAACAATGTATCTCAAAAGAGTGCATGACTACTCTAATTATTAATAACCATTCTTTCAATTTGCTGATGTATTTCATTATATAAGTCTAAATTTTTTTCCAACTCTACAATTTTTCATTCTATTTTCTCATGGACTTCCCTGGTTTGTGTAGTAGCTGCCAGAGGTGGCAAAGGATCTGGACCCAAACCAGGTTTTTCCCTTTGTGAGACCCTTGAGTGTGATGATGAGATCTCTAAAGCCTGATCAGAAACAAGGAACCAAGTTAATGAATCTGAAGGGAAAGCATTTCCTGAACAACTCCCACAGTCCAAATTCTTGCTCCAGCCTTCAGCTTATACAGGTGGTTGCTGCTCCTGTTTGGTCCCCAAGAATCTCCTCTCACCTAGGGAGCTGCACTATGAGGATCTTAGGATATTTTCATATCCTAGAACATATGCTGTAAATTGAAAAAAAGGGGTCTAATCTCAGAAGCTGTGAGACCTTTCAAAACATTGTTCAGGAACTAATTCCTGAATATGCTATTTTTCTGAATCTGCCATCTTTTTTTTACATGACCTTCTTTCAGCCTTCTTGGAGTCCAAAATATGTTCTGGGGTTACTTTTGGCAACCTCAGATACAAACATATCTGGTAAGCAGCATAAATCATGTCCATCCCTAATGCTTAATGTTCCATTACCACATTTACTGTTTAGTTTTGCTTTTAGATGTAAGCACATTACTGATGCATACTTGTAGTTTGAATCCCAGTGTGATGTGGCTTTATTTTTTACAGTAACTCAGCAAACTTGGCTGAGGGAAGAGGATTTGTTCCCAGCATTATTTTTAGAAATATTATGTGTTGAAACCTGTCTTTAAAATTTTTCCATTTTATTTTTCTAAAATATTTCACTCTTTCTTAAGAAGACTGGAATATGTCAGGCATTTCTGGCAGCAACTTGTGACCGGACTTGTTCATAAAATTTTTGTAAAGACAAAAGGTTTAATCAAATAATATTTTTTCTGCATGCATACAGTGTAATAAAAATGCACATCTTGTACTAGAAGTAATAGTTTGAAGTAATAGCTTTAAACTTTCATTCTTGGAATAGATTCGGGGTTTTTTGGTGTAACAGATGAAGGAGACCAGGAGGGACCAGAGCGAGGGAGATGCTCCATTGCTGCCATTATTGATATATGTCATCCTGTCCAAATTTCTCATGTTGACTTGTGTGTTACCAGCATATTATCCATGTGCAGAGATTTGCTTGTCCTGTCTCTGCAATCTCCCTTGTGAGAGCACAAGTTTGTGTTACTGTGCGGGAAACTGAACTGAGAACTTAATCCAAGTTGAAAACAGTCCAACAGCAGCAGGAAACAGTAAGCTCCCCAGACCAGTTTGGCCTCGTATTTGCTTTTGCCAGCAGAAGGTGAGGTTGATGTAGATGTAGAAATGAGCAGCAGCAGAAGGAGGTGAAATAACTTCTGGCTTATTTGATCTTAAAGTAAAACTCCGGTGAGCAACCAAGCCCCTAGAAATGTGTGTTTTTGGACAAAATCTTCCTTCTCGATTTGCAAAGTACCTCAAACAGAAGCACTCTTAGGTCCTTCTCATTAATGCAAACAGATTACATATTTTGCTGGATTAGTATTTTTAACCACTTTTCCAATATGTGGCCATGTGTCCCATCCTACTCCGTTCTAGACCTACATTAGGTGTATTCTCCTTAACACTGATGAAAGATTAAAGTGATTGTAAAGGGAGTAGGTGCACATTGAACATATTCCTTTGTGAGCAGCAAAACCACATTTAGTAGAGGCCAGGCTCTTTACTACTAAATATGTGTGGGGTTCCCAGCAGAAGAGTGGTTTCTTTCCACACAGTTGGAATTTTTAATTACGCAGCTGGTGACATCTGGTGCCAAGATTACAGACAGGATTTCCCACGGCAGATGAAAGCTGGTGCCGCTTTCGTAACAAGGAGATGGTGGAAAAAGGTTTATGCCTGGGATTAGGCTCACATGTTACAAAACATATGCATGCCCTGCTGGAAAGTTCTCTGCTAATTTTTTATTTACTTCCCATATATGGCTAGATTTGAGATGCAATATCTTGTAACCTGTGGAAGACAATACCCGATTTTCCCCACATCTGTAATAGCAATAAACTTCTAAACACCACTCTGTGTGATCGTACATCTTTGTAGAAAGCAGGGCAAATCCTATTATTTTAGGTTACCTTCATTATTTTGAAATAATGCCATGAAACTGAATAAAATTAGCTTTTAGTTAATAAATCTTAAATATGTTAATTAGCGTAAAGAAGTTACTATCCAAGAGACACAGGGGGAACAGACTAGACCCCATGAGAATGCTTGATCTTGCACAGACCTCGGCTGATTCTGCTCTGCCTTCACCTGGTTGCCAAATTATTTCAGGAAAAAAGTCAAGGAGATGTCTCTAGAGAGGCAAAAATGCCCAGCAGATGGTGCTGCCTGATCGCTCATGGACCCAGCCTGGGCAGGGAGGAGAAGCAAAAAACAGCTGTCTGAGGTCTCTTAAAAGGAATGATGATGAGAAAGTAAAGGTGTCACTGGAGCAGGAACTGAAACAATCGCTGACATGACTTTTTTTAAAAAATTGATGTGGTATTTTATAAGCAAATATTGCAATTGTCTTTGTTTTTTCTCAATTGTCCTGAGTCTGTTGAAAGTAGATGTAAACAAAAATGGCAGCTCTATAGAATAAAATATTTTAAACAAAAATTGCAACTCTATTTCATAATGTGTTTTAAAGATGTTTACACATTATGTATGCACACAAAAATCGGTATTCATGATTACATCTCTCATCTAAGAACTGTAGTTTCACACACATACTTCAGCAGGCAACACTTTCACAAAAATTTGTCTTCTACATGTTTGTATAAATTTCTCATGATTTAGCCATTAACCACTTCATCACCTCAATATGGTTATTCAGACTTGTCAAATCCTAATGATTTTGTAATTAAATACAGATATTTATGTCGATAGCAGAAACCACTGTTGTTCTTGAAGGAAATGTGGTGCAATATATGACCTCAGCATGAAACTTTTAATGTTGCATTTCATACCTGCCTCAGCTCTCGATAGATGAATGATGCTGACTCTTGTAGCATGCGCTACAATAAACTTACAAGGATATTAATCAAAAAAGAAAGGCTTGTAGCTTCCTAGCTCAATTAAAATAAAAGGATGATGTCCACACTGTCATTGGGAATTAACCATTTGGCAACAACTCAACAGTTGTACAATCTGCCTCCAGAGCTTTAAGTGCAGGTAACTTCAAATGCCCATTAAGACACATGTCCAATCTCATCTCCTGCTTGTGCTTCCTCGCCCACCAAGCTTCCTTGTGTTGGGCAGATTTTCTTGTGGATTCTTGGAGGACTTTAGTTGCAGCACTCTTACTGACCTGTGTGAGACCAAGACCTCTCCTGGTCCCTCCAGCACCACGTTACCTGCCCAAGAGCTGAGCACCCTTCGGAGGGCACCTACAGCTCAGGCTTCGCTTCGCCTACAGCAATGCTGGAAGGGGTGGGAAGCCCCTTCCCAGGGTGAGTTCTGTCTGTGGACATTGTTTAAGGTCTTATAATGAATTTTGAACAGCATCTGCATTTTTCCTGAAGGAAGTGAGAAGAAAGTTGTCTGAGACTGTTTTCTCTGCATTCATCCCTTTCAGATTTCAACTCGTGCTTATCCATGTCTGAGTGCTTCAAGCAGACAGTGATTTAATGATTTTGCAAAGCTTCCACTTGAAAAGCCGGGCTCAGGTAGACTTATGCATCCCACTGAAAGCCACGTTTTGAATTTTTCTCCTTTTCATTGTTTGTACATAAAACTCCCATAAAGGAATTGTAAGATCTTGTGATCTCTTGGCAGTAACAAGATTAGAAATTTTTGGGCTCATAGATCCTACTGTGTTGTTGATCCAAAGAAGGTGGGTGCCAGTGTCCTTGTCAGTCTGAGACTTGGACAGGGAAAAATTGATTTTTCAAAATTTTTTCTTTTTTCCAATAAAACCCACCATTTGTGGCAAAATTCCTTCTTTTTTTCTTTTCATTCCCAAGCAGTTTCTCTTGCTGAAAGTCATGTATCTATTTGTCACTGATTTTTCAATTCATCTTCTTGTCACCAGTGTTTCTCATGAGGAGAGGCGTTTTCATTTGGTGATAACTATCTTTGGCCTTTTCTCAAATCCCGTTGTTTGACAGTCAGACTTTTTTGTGTCCTTGTCTACTTTCACCAGCAATTTTCTTCCAGTTGAGATTTTTCATTTTTTTCAACATACACACACACACAAACACACAAAGAGAAAAAAGAAGATTTTGACAATAATAGCCTTTGTCCTGATTAATTCACCAATTACCTCCTTCCTACCCTGCCAAATAAAAGGGCTGCATGGTTTAGCACTACACCTGGCAGATTTTGGGTTAATGGCTGGACACAGTGATCTCAGAGATCTTTTCCAACCTTAACCATTCTATGATTCTGTGGCTCTATTTCATTCTTCACCACTAGGCATCAGCATTGCTCACTTTATTTTTGTAGTATTTCCTAGCTAAGAAATGATACTGTTTAACTTCAGTCCCACCAAAGAAATTATTAGCTGGTGAACTCTGAGTCTGCTTTTCTGTAGCAAATGATCTTGAATACTCTTAGGACAAAGTTATAAAGAAATCTCAAGGTGCGTAATTAGCTGGTGTCTACCACATATGTGTGTTATATTAATTTGATTTGTGTAATGAACAATCTGAAGAACAGTCGTACTTGGTGGTTTACAAGGAATGGTTTCCAAAAGCCCAAAAATAAATGTTAGCAAAATCAGGTGGAGAGAGGATTTGAACAGAACAACGAAAATAACAATTAGCAGCCGGTCAAGTGCATTTTACAAGATCCCAAAACCACAATCCAGTTATTTTTTAAAAAATGTTCCTCTAGAAGTATTGTTGAAGATCATAAAACAAGAATTAAGGAACAGTCACAAAAAATTGTGAACATTTTTTGAGAGGCAAAATTAAAACTGAACAAATCTGGGAAGACCAGAAGGAATTCTATTTATCAGAATTATCTGATGATGATAATGGAGCACTCTAGGTGCAATTTCTTGAATTCTTAATTTTAATCTGCCAAAGGCAGAGTTGCTTAATACATATTTCTGTTCTCTTCTGGGGAGGAGTTCAGATAAGGGACATAATATTTTCTGTGATAATGCAGAAATAGTTTTAATTCTTGGAGTAATGAGGAGTAATTTTAGTAAGAACATGGTATTGTATCCTTACTTCAGAGGTCTTGGGACAACTAGTATCGTCTGAGCAAAAGTTAGGATACCAACCAAATCTAAAGATGTTGGAAAAAAGCACTAAGTAACTGAATACATGTTTTTGATATTTTTATATAGGTACACAAATAGATATGAGAGTAGACAGGGCATTTTTACAGGCTGTTGCATAGCATCCTAGGAAATAGGAAGCTTGGAAGTGCTGCAGCTTTACGATGGGAAGCCAACTGACCATGAAATCCCATTGCAAACTACTGGAGAAGTAGCCAGAAGAGCCAACATTAATATGCAAATGTATAAAACAGAGGAATATCAAGACCTGAGTTAAGGAATAATGATAAAATTTGGAAAGACTGAAAGAAGAGCTGCAGGAATGGTTAAAGAACAGGAAAACCTAGTCTGTCTGCTGTTGTCTCAAATAAAGGGAGAGTAGGATTCCCCAGAAATGTGGAGGAATGCAATGAGCTCTTGTAGCTGTGGCCTGAGCTGGTGGGCTGGCTTGGGCTGGCTTCCTGCAGAGCCAGGTTTGGTCCCTTGGCATCCACATCACAGCTAATCTGCACCTGGGCAAACCAGTGACAGGCACGTGTCAGCTGCCCACAGGAAACATCACAGTGACCAGAAACTGAAACTAGACAAATTCAAGTGAGAATAAGATGTGTTTCTTAAAAGTGAGCGCAACTGACTATGAAAACTGTCTCCTAGGGCTCACTTCTCTGCCAGTGGAAATACTTGTAGCAGATGTAGACTGTTTTTCTTCTTAACATAAGCATTACTTGAGGCAGGAGCTAATTTTGTCTGGTTTCTCTGTGTGGGTGTTCTTCTATTGCAACATTCACTCATTTTGAAAAACAATAAAAGCACTTCAAGTAATTATTTGAAAACTTAAAAGATTTGCTCTGTAATGAGTTTCTAAATGAAAGGGACTTTGCTTTCAAAAAAATCAGTATGACAACTGTTTTGATAGATATAACCAGTAAGTACAAAAAGTAGGCAATTTTATTCTCAACACTTGTTTGTTATTAAATTTATTCTACTGCATTTATGCTGAGATATTTATCTTCATTTGACTACTTTATTTGTAGATAATCAAGTGTAATGCTTCATGTAATAACATATTTGACAATTTTATGAAATATTTTACTGAGAAACCAATATCTCATCTGATTGTACCATGCTGTCATGATGAGTAATTGTAAGTAATTTAGACAAGGTTATTTATTGCTTAAAATGATGGAGTAAGTGTAGAAACGCTCAAAAGCCTTAACTGTGAATAGGCACAAATCTACCTGTGCATTAAAACTGACCACAGCCAAGCATTGTTCCCTGGTAGATGCACAGCCACCAAATACATTTTATCTGAAGAGAATCTGTCATGGTTTAGGATCAGCACTCTGTTAGTGCCCCATCTCTCCCCCATTCTCCTCCCCCCTCTGGTGGGAGACACAAGAGGCAGCGGTTACAGGCTGAGATAAAAGCAATTTGCTGGAAACTGCAATGAGATAAGAAAACAAACAGCAACAGCAACAATATAAATAACAAAAATATACAAACAGAGGGTGATTTACAGGCAAAAATTGCTCACAGATTGGGACCATGAAAACATGTCGGACACACCCTCCAGTTGGGATCAGTGTTACCTCACCATTCCATTTGCTGCTTGCCTCCCTGGAAAAGGGACCTGGGAAGCGAGAGAGTCCCTTTCCCCTGCTCCCTGGCCACGACCTAAGACGATATGGAATAGCACGACTTGGACATGCCCACGCAGATCCAGACTCTGCTGCCTCATGGCTACTGAAGAAACTTAGCCCTGTCCTTGGAGGAAACCAGGACAGAATCTAAATACCTGTATGCACTGTGGAGCGCTTTGAACTGTTCATGATAGCAGTATTTATGAAAAAATTATGGCTTGGGGCACATTTAGCCTTTAACAACTAATGAGCTTGTCTTCAGGGACTGATGTAAGAACTTGAGCTTTCACGCCAGCGCACCGTCCCCATTGCGCTGACAGATCCTGCCTCCGGAGGACAGGAGCTGCTGGTGACAGCTCGTCCTGGGCTTGAGAGCCTCTGTCCCTCGCAGGCACAGCCAGATCTAATGCAGTTACGTGGCTTCTGGCCCACGGTTTGCAGGCAGCTGGCTGGAAGCACGGGCAGAGCGAACACCCAGCTGAATCCATCTGCATGGTACTGAGAAGGGAGGCAACAGAACTGCCTTCTGGCAGCAGCAGGTGTGGCCAAGCCAACCCCAGCATATGACTTTGCTCTGATTCATATGAAACTTGTTCAGCTCATGAATGAAATTATACGATATTGCTTCCTGATCTCAGCAATGGAAGACGTCACATATCTTTTGTCCTACAGAATTTGTTCCTGTGACTTAGCCATAGTCAGTGGATTCAAATACAGTGAGGAAAAACCCTTGGTATTTTCAATGGCACCAATATACATCTGCTGTGGTTGTGGCTAGGATAGAGTTAATTTTCTTCTGAAGCCACAACATCACAGACTCCCTGCTGCATGATCAAGGACAGCTTTGACCATGCTGTTTTCTTGCTGGAAGTTAGCAGGCTCTTGGATGGTAACCTCACGGCTGGGTTATCCAGGCTGTGCAAACCTCCAAATAGATGCAATTACACACCTAACTGAATAAAATGGGTATTATTTAATTCCTGTATTACAGAAGAAACTGTGGGTAAGTGTATGTGAGAGTATGTACATGAGAAACAATATTAATTTTGCAGCAAATCTATGCCTTGAGCTATTCTTTCACAGCAGATGCTTTAAATTCACTCGGTCCACTTACTACCAAACTGGCCACGAAAGTCAAAATACAAAATTACTTCAGTTCAGAAGTCTTGCAGACATAATTGCCTCCTCCTGGGATGGCTCTTCAACCCATTTCCACAGCATACGAAGGATGTCTTGGATCAGCCTCTCTCTGCATGCTACTTGAAAATCCTTCTCCATTCTTCATGCCAAAGCAAGATGCTTCCCTGTTGTCCTCTCTCACTCTCTCCTGGATTTTATCTCACTTTTGAAAAAAACCTAGTTGACTGGAAGGGATGGGAGCTTTTCCCACCCAGCATTTCTGGGCTTCTGATAGTGACACCTTAAAAAAGTCACTCCTATTTCCCTCTAGTTGCCACTGTCACACTCAGTCTCCCTCTTTACCCTATATATGAGAGAAGGATTGCCTTGGCACCAATCTTTGCTGATTCCCTTTTGCTTTAAAGACCCTCACATCCTGCCCCAAGAATGAAGTCGTTTATAAAGAATGACACCAGGGAAATTATCAGATTGAGTTGCCATCGCTTTGCAGTGCAATGCAGTTTCAGTTAAGCCGCAGATGTATCATGAGATTAGAGTTCATAAAGTATTTAGCAGGTCATTTCTAATGTTATTTCATATTCGTCTAATCTTTACAGGGAGATTTTCTTCCTTTCCCTGGGTCCAATTTAATTTAGAAAAAAAATAGTCTGGATTTTGCAGGACAGAAGCCCTAAAAAATTAAATTTTTTGTGGCTTCTGGATATTAAAAAGAATTGAATCAAGCACCTTATGAGTACACTGGTCCTTCCTTTGCAGATCTCCGTAAATTTGCCATATGACAGCGTAATTTCCAGATACTAGTGCTCAGTTGGAAAAGAGTAAATCACAGGGAAAACTGGAATAGATAAAATTGTTAACATAGAGGATTTTATTGCGGAACCTCTATAAAACTTTAATTATACTAAACTAGATAGGTTTAGCATATGCAGTCATGTATGTCTTGCACCACACACTACTACAAAGCTAAGCAAAACCTCAAACAAAGTAGGTCAGAGTCTAGACAAAGCTGGAGGGTCTGGAGGTCTATGCAAAAACCTCTCACAACACTGCAAAAGCCAGCCAAAGGTGCGTGCACTGCCTCTGCACTTCAGGCTCACTTTTCATTGGTATTTGCCTTATGTATTACAGAAAGACCTGAAGATCCCAATTAAAAGTGCAATTCACTTCTATTCCAGTAAAAATAAAATCCCAACCCAATGCTTTGGATCAGAGTGGGAGGTTATTAACAACCATAAAACTGTGTTTCATTTTTAACAGATTTGCAGTGCCTTTTTCAGAAAAATAGAGGCTCTCCAGTACACTGCTCCCTGTAGAGATATTAGAGAGTCTTGCTACTGAAATGTAACATAATCAAATATTAAAAAAGAATACTTTTTCTTGAAACAGTTGGGAGAATTTTTTAATAACTACATGCAAATGTATCCAATTCTAATAGCTCAGAAAATAATTGCTTTGTAGCATTATTATTGTATTTATCTGCCTTGATACGCCACCATTTTATTGCCAGCCTTTTCCTGGATTTGTGTTGCTGATCCTGGCTTTACCGGCACGGTAAATCTGCTGCTGATTTACATTGCTCCAAGTACACTGAAGAACAGGCTGTTAAAAACCTGACCTATAACTAAAATGTGTACCATATGGCTTCTAACAAGCTACGTAAACACTATGTTTCTACTCACAAGGCTTCAAATTTCACCATGAACTGAAAAATATATTAAAAATTTTGCTTTCAAGTCAGATTTTTGCAGTTTGCAAAGCACAAGTTTCTTCCGTTTCTATGGCATGAAATTGCCCTAAGTAATTTTGGAGATTACTTTGCTCCCAAGAATTTCTGAGTTTTTTCCTTTCTCTAGAACAGGAACAAGCATTATCTCGGGAAGTCCAAATGGTCACTGTCATATCAGCGAGTGTATTAAATACTCCTACTTTCCAGAAGGTACATTTAAAGCCACTATGAGGCACAGTACTGAGGGTTGCTGTGACAGTGCTGATGAAAAGTCTGACAGCCATGAAAGTCTGACAGGTTTAGAGTTTCTTAGGCTGACAGGACCTCCCCCATTTCCATGTTAGGGTTTTCCTATGAAGCAGCCTCTGCATGGCTTTGTGCAGTCGGGATGCAGGATTTTGCTCATCTGTCAAAAGCAAAACCACAGAGAAGCATCACATGGCTACATCTGTCTACTGAGACTTGGAACAGTCACCGAAAGCTGGAAGTAATTCTAACATCTCAGTAATCAATCATTAGAGATTTTTTAACTATAAAGAGTTTCTCAAGGATGGAAAGATGTTACCTCAGGAGCCATCCGGGAAGCACTGTAAGTTTCTAGAGCCAAGACTTATGGCTAAGATTTCACATTTTGATTAAAGGCTGATTGAAGAACCCACAGCATTCGAAAGGGAGAGCATATTTTACAAGCACAAATTTTCTGGGTAATCAGAGCAACCTCAATATACAGGACTGGTATTTTCTTGTTAATACTGTAACTAATACTATAGCTTTATTTTTTTCTTCACATAATCTGATTAAAAAAAAAAAATCTGTGTTGCTTAAAGCAAAACTGTATGGACTCCTGCAGTTCCTACACCTCACAGACCAGACTGTCTTACACAACTTCTTGGGCTGGAGATTTCAAAACAGAAAGTCTTGTGTTTTAAAAATTACTAGAAGAGTGCTAGATTGACCTTCTTGCATGTTTCTGCATAAACACTGATAAAATGAATAATCGTAATAAATACATTTTGCTAAGCTCTAACCTGGTACTAATGTGAGCAGTTTGATTGATTTGGACAGGAAGGTGGTCCAGCCAGGTAATGATGAAATGATGGCTCTTTATTATGATTAATGCTTCTTTTGTCTTTCTTTCTTTCTTTGTATGGTGCTGATGTTGCGCATATGTGAAAATGTCTAAGAAATAATATTAACCAAGTGATACTTAGGCATATTTTAGGTTGGTATGGAAGAACTGTAAGTACACTAAATGTGCTGATAAATCTTTAGCCAAAACTGAACAAACAATTTTTTTTGTAAAATAAAAACTTTACTTCAGAGGTCACACAATTATTTGGAATTAATCACTTTTTTTGCTTGAATGTACTCACCCTATTCTGGTGTTCAAACTGCAGTATTACACCATGTGAAATAAGGACATTATGCCTAATTGAAAAACTCATGCCAGAATTTATTTTATTAGAACGGAATTTAAAAAGTCAGAGAAAATGAATCATTTCCTAAATTAATGAATGTATCACTTACTAACTGTCATTAAAACCTTGTTAATTTGATCCAGTGACAAAGCTAATTAAGAAGATATATGTGCTCCTAAAAACTAATGAATATTTTAAACACTTTATTCCTTTAGCGTCTTACTCAATTGGTTTAATCGACAATGGCAGCACCGTGTCATTCTCTGCTGGCCAGAGGTGTCTTCGGAGACCTGGCACGGAGAGGTAATGAGGCGCTGCAGGCAGATCAAACAGCAGGCAGCATGTCTGGGAAGCGACAGCTCTGTTGGAAAGCCAAAGGGTGAAAGCAGAACTTCTGAGTGCGGGCAGATCTTCCTCATCAGCAGCACATGGCTGAAGCCAGAGACTCGTCATAACTCTACTAACTTAAATGCAATTACGAAGCTAAGGAAACAGTAAAAGCCTTGTCTACCCCCTTAAATACTTTAAATGTTCTTGCTAGAGGATTTGTTGTGTTGCTATCAACAATTTCAAGAGCCATGTTTTCAAATAAATTCCTCTCCTGTGCCCAGCCTTGTGCTCTTCAATCGCCTTATAAAATATTTCTTTTACCTGTGAAACTGCACAGCCTCTCTTGAGATGTTTTGTCAGCAGTGTAGAGGAAGATTTTAACCTGAGGGTCTCCCTCTGTGATTATTTTCACAAGAATTTAAACTCTTGAATAAACACAAAAATCTGAGTGTCTAGCAAGTTGTCATATCCAGTTTTGTACTGTAGCCTTTTAGAAATAAGGCAGCTACTCAACCGGGCAGGTTTCCAGGCAGGCTTCCTGTTTATTGCATTTCTACGACAGTTTAAAAGCACATGCTACTATTTTCCCTTCTTCTTCTTCTTTGCTTACTATTTTTCCCCCCCCAAAATAATGTTAAAATAAATCATGCAACCCCTCTCTCCTCACCCACACAGGTCTTGCCTATTGCTTCCCGAACCATTTAAAAATAAGGCTTGAATAATAATTTGAATCTGATGGCCAACTTGCATATATTCCTTATAATGTTTTTTGTACCTCAAATAGCTGAGATTAGAGATTATTTCTACGCCTATGCCTTTCATTTTGCTGACATCTTCAGGTTTATAGTCCAAGTATCTTCATCAGCACTAGCTGTAATGCTTTTTAGCTGGTGGAGATCTCATCGTAAAGTTTTGTACGTGTGTGAAGGTATATCAAAGTGGATGTTTAAGAGGATGGCTTAGTACTAAACAGAGGGATATAGTCTGTTCATTACCAAGAAAATAATTTTAAAAATAGTACAGCTATTGTATTTAGTACAGTATTGTATGTGTAGTACAGCTACACATTGAAAACCAGAAAATTTGGCCATTACCTTATAAAGCAAGCCTTGGAGGAAGAAGATTAATGGTGCAATAGGGAAGGTGTATTCTCATTATCACAAAATACAACAGCAAATGGGATCTAAAGCCACCTCAGTTTTTGTGCTGTATGACTGGGGCATGGAAATATCTGGCAAATTAAAGTAAGCTGACACTTTTTGATGTGTTTCGCCAGATAAACCTAGAATTTACAGTCAGAGATGTAGCTGGCTTCTAATGCTCTAAATCAAGAAGTCAAGAAAATGGCTTACAAAGGCAAGAGTAACCCCCAGGCAGGCTTTGACCTGACAGTGATCCTACTTCTTCTGTGCCCTCCTGAGAGCCTTCCAGCACTCGGCACACAGGCAGAGGCATCTCATCAGCACCCTTGTAGAATTAGGGCTTCAACTGCAGCACTTGAGCTCTGCTGCTGCTGCTGCTGCTGCAATGTGAACTACAAAGTGGATCACAAGGTGCTGTTTCTGCACCTAGTTGTTGGTCCCTGAAAGCAGTGGCCTCTATTCTACTGCATAGCATTTTGTAAGCCTCAAGAATGTTACCAAGATTGCTGACAGCCAGATTTGTGGGGATTTTTAAGTTGAAAGCAATTTTGTTTTATTGAGGGGTAAAATAATAAAATGCCTTTCCTTGTGAAGCTTGTCAACGTGCATTCAGGAAAATTCGTTTGGAAACTTCTTTGCTCGTTATTGGAATGGAAAAATTGTTTTAAAGTGCTCAGCATTTCATTAATCTGGGGAATGTTTTGTTTTCGTGTCATTCTGACTGCTTTTACAAAAGCAAATACAGGCTTGATGAACAGGATTTTTAGGGATACTGTCTACATTCAGTCTCCTATGGCTTTAAATGGAAATCTGGCTCTTTGGTAAAGTTGACACTGTGGATACTGCATCCTGCTTCGGAGACTAATACTTCCGTGGGAAAGGGAGGAAAAGAGACTTGGATCTTACTGTTTGTTAGAGAAAACATCTAGGCTCTCCACAATGTTTGTACACACACACACAAGCACACACACAATATGCTTAATGAAAAAAACTGATGTAAAAGCTAATAATATATTCCTTTTTTAATAAATGCAGAATAGTGGAGAGCTGCAACAAAAATAATATTCATTAGATTATTAACATTGCATGTCTACAAGTCTAAAAACCAGCTTGGTGCCAGGCTTATATCAATTACGTGATTGTCATGCCCACCAGTATCCTCTCTTAGTTTCCCTGTTCTCCCCGAGTCTTGGTTTGATTTGGGGTTGTTTTGCAGCTTTTAACTTTCAAAGTGCAAGTGTTTCACTTGCAAAAAATCAGCCCTTTCCAACCAAAATAAATATTTCAGAAAGAAAACCCCCAAAACTATTGCATTCTTTCTGACTGCATATATTTCAACTCTGGCCCTTGTTTGTTTGATGCATGTAATAGGTCTTGGGTGACTGATGCCTCATTGACAAAAATTACTGCAGGATTGAAAATAATAACAGTGCATTGAGACACTGTCCTAGGTCCTCCTGCATAGGCTGTGGAGTGATTTCTTCCACTACTCACCATGGCTTTTCCTACCGATTTTGTCAGTAGATGATGC
The DNA here is from genome assembly GCA_013397725.1 of Rhagologus leucostigma. NCBI lineage: Eukaryota > Metazoa > Chordata > Aves > Passeriformes > Rhagologus > Rhagologus leucostigma. The sequence continues at coordinate 1,704,009 of VZTD01002729.1, forward strand.
TTCATGTTGTGCTGTTCAAGATGTGAGTTAGTATTCACAAACTCTGGCCCTGGTGGCAAACACTGCAGACAGCTTCCTTGGGGCCACACAAATTTCAGCAACAGTAGCCTTTTTGTCTCACTTAAAGAAGAGATTTCCCTACACTTGTACCCCACAAAATCCGGCTCCTAAAATCTGAAATATGAGGATACGCCACATGGTAGCCAGAGGTGCAGTGAGCGGTGGCACATTTCCACATGTGTTGCACTCACTCCTCCCAAGTGCAGGGTTTCTTAAAGCCTCATGGAGGTATTTGAGAAATGTCATGCTACTGCATTGTTAAATCAGATTCTGCTTTTGGAAGACTATTTCTCCTCTGCAGTTCACAGCTGTTGAAGCTACAACAGCTCCTCCTTAAACCCTGTGTAAGTTTGGCTAACAAAACTTAAGGGACCTGAAATCTGACAGCTCAGGAGAATATATGTAATTCTTCTGTCATTTCAAACTAAAGCAATTGTCCTAATCATATCAGCAAAATATCTGTGCAGAACATAGATGATCATCTCATTTGATTCTACTTTAACCAGTCTCTAAATGAATATTTGTTCCGTGCAGGGGTTCATTAAGTTCAAAATGAACCCATCATTTTCCAGACAGAAGAAAATATTGTTCTGATGGTAATGTACTTCATCTTTCTATCTCTTGTCTATAGATACGTAATGGAAATTTGTTAATTCTCATACACTGTCAATTCTCTGATTGGATTAGTTACAAGTCTGGATCTTATATTTGTGGTAAATACATCACATGATGGCAAATGCACATGAGAATGTAGGCAGTATTTGACATCCATAATATATGGGAACATCTAGAAAAAGATTTTTGTACTCCTCAGAAACCACTCTTGATGGTTTCTTTTTGTTTCGAATCTTCCACACCTTCGTAAGGCAGCTGAATAAGCTTTTATTTCTGAAAAGAGAATTGATAGAAAAGCACTGTCAAATCCAGAGTTGTAGCACACGCCATGGTAAACATCCACCCAACAGAGAGCCTCATTAGTGAAAAGGATGCTGGTCTGAAGGTTGGGAGCATGTTAAAGACCATTAAACAGCTAGAGACCTGCACAATGCCTTTTTCACTTGACGTCTTTTTGGAAGCCCTGGATGGGGATTACTTACTTGGGGAGTAGATCTTTCCACTTTCAGTGAAGTGAAAGGTGATGATGCTCTGGTGTGCTTGTGGAAAATCATTTACTTGTAGATGCATAGGACCATGGAGAAGTATGATGTGCACGTGAATGCAAACAATTTTGCAGGTTATGTTCCTGCTCCATGAAATGCCATGGGGAGGTTATGGATGGCTGATCTTCAAACAGCAGAGCCTGGCTATTCAAGTAAGACCAAATAAATCTGAATTAGTGATTGCTACTTTTGCTAGATTTAATTCTGAAATCCCATGAGTGACTTTATAGAAACTTGCATTCTTCATCTTGATTTTTTTTTCCTACTATCCCTTATTGCTAAAATCAAAGTTGCTTTCACTTCATTCATCCCAGTAGAGCAATAGTGAAATGAAGATGGTATGGTGCTCAGAAACACCACCTGGGAAAATGTTCCAATTTGTTCATATGGGTTTAAAAGTCATTTATCTACTTCATGCATTTTCTATACATTTAGTGACTCTGCTGATTAAGACTTCTGTGAGTCTGATTCTTATTGACTACACAGATCACTGACATCAAACTTGCACTGTTGCTTGTCTCAGTTCAATGTATCATTAAGAAAACGTGCTAAATTAGCGAAACCAAGTTTTGCAAATAATCCAATATTCTAACAAAAATACTATGTCATTTATTTTGGTTCTAATTAACAAATGTCATCAGAATAACTTTCTGGAAAATAAAACAATTGCAGCATTTTCACCGTTCCCACGATTCAAAAGAAGACAGGCATTAGCAAATTAGCACATTGCAATTTTAAAATAAAAGTTTAATAGAGGTTTAAATACAGATTTTGTCTAGAGAGTTAGCTGTTAAATTAACAACAAATTATTTATGATGAAATTAATACTGAATTACTTCACATTAATATCATAAAGACCTTATGGGCAGCAAAACAAAGGAGAAAGATTATTAACCATACATGTGTTTCTTAGGAGTGGTGGCTGATAGCTGTGCATACGTGCCAGGAGGCAAAAGCAGACCATCCCAGACAGAGTTTGTGTTTCTCTGAGCTGGCAGCATGGCTGAGCGTAGGACTTGAACAGCAGAGTTTTTTCTTGAGAAGTCTTTTTCCATTAAGAACCACTCAATTTGCTTGCCTCAGCAGTTCACCCAGGTTGGAAGGTTGTCCAGTTCACCTCTGGGCCCAAGCCCTGGTGCTTGTGCCCCTGGTGGAAGTTGTAAGATGTGACATGAGTGCTGGGCAGTGCTGATATCTACATGATTACTATGTGGAACATAAAGAACTGTAGTGTCAGATACAGACTGAGCAGCAGGGGGCAAAGGGGTTAATAATCTGGCAGCTGTCATTTTCCAAAACACCGTGGGTCAGAGTGTGCTAGGGGGTCCCCAGGGATTCACAGCTGAAACAAGCAGAAAAACGAGCAGATTTCTAAAACCACTGATTCCCAGCACAATACTACTATTTTAGTAGTATTTACCTCGCAGGTGGAAGAGTTTGTAGGGTGGGCTAAGATGTGGCTGGATGGTTGCCCCGGCCTCTTGATCTTAGTCCATAAGTACCCAGGGGAGCACGGCTGGAGCTTTGCACAGCCCAGCAACCTCAAACTGAATCATGACTTCTGGACTCCTGCTGTACCAGTTTGCATACCTTGTGCACCTTTGAGGCTCAATCTTCCTCCTCTGCACTGTGGCAGGGTTGCTTGTCCAATTACTGTGGAAAGGGAAATTAGGAACCCTCCCGCTTCAAAACAACACTTTCTTTGTTTCCATTCCACCTAGCATTAGCTTAACCTATCTCTGCAGGGAGCCATAATGCTTTCCTAACCACAACACTTACTTTAAGTACCTTGCAGTGCTGGTTTAACATCTCAGATGTTCCACGTGCTGTTTGAGATTTCTGTAATGACTTGTGCTGGAGTTCTGAGTTATTTGCTACTTGGCATGTAAAAATGATTTTGCAATTATATCCTGTTTGCTATTATGTGCTGTCAGAGATAAAAGAGTAAATTATGTTTAATATGTTTTATAGTGTATTGCAGCCTCCGTTTTCACTGACTCTCCTCAGACTGTACCCTTAGGTTCAGTCTCTGCACGTTATGACCTATTTGAAAGCAGTACTGTGGGAATCTGCTTCAGGCAATCACAGGACTACCATCCTGCCAGAGCAAATTGTCACTGGAATTGGGGGTGACTTGTGGAGGTCAGCTATATTTGAGTTGGATCAGCGTTTTACTAGAGGTAGTTTGCAAAGTTACTGTAAATGTACCTGTGTAAGTGTAGAAGTTGTAAACTGTGATGTTTATATATGAACTATAGGGAAAACTGGATTTTTTACCCGCATACCTGTGTTATTTATAGTCATAAAATACCAGTAACTGGAAACAGCAGCAACTTCTTCCAATATAAGAACTGAGTCTTTCTGAACCACACAGAGTTGTGTGTTTTTCTGGGAGAACACAAAGAAAACTGAAGAGGCTTGGAGAAGAGTTTAACATCACTAATATTGTCAGTCCCAATAATAGTACAATGAAAATGGAAGGGTTGCCGTTTGTGAGGAAACAGGTTTAGAGCTGGCAAGCTCTGCCACACCATCCTACATCTTGCAGGTCAGGCAGGAGGCCTCGCAATATATAATCCGAAATCTTTCTACACCTGAGCGTGGGAACAAAGGCAGAACAGGAACATTCCTGCTGGTGTTTGCACACTGGACTGGACTGTTGTGGAGCCACCAAGTGGGACTTGTGAAGGCCTTGTAATAAATGAATTCCAGACTCAGGGGAGAGTTGGCCTTTGAGGTACATGTTGCAGCCATCTGTTTCACTTGAGTACAGATGCTGACTTTTCTTTTTCTAGGTGGAAAAGTGTTTTGATTTATTTTTTTGTACACCTTGGCTGTATTAAGCACTAGAAATTCACATTGAAGGACATGAGAGCTAACCAAGAAGTTCCTGCACCACTCTGCAGAGGTGCCCGTTTCCTAATCATTTTGAGCCTATGGTTAGCAATAGGCTCCTCTGAGGCCAGAGATGCATGTTTTTAAGTGCATTATATCTGGAAGGGATATAATGAAACAAGTTAAACTTGCAATAAGAGAAATGAACAAAAGTTAAATACATGCTCTAGCTGTAAATTTGAAGGACTTGACAGAGAACTATTTAGCCTCAGATAGAGATTTCCAGGATGTTATTTTTATTTTAATTGTGCTTCAAAGAACAAACTGGGGCTTTTTTTAGATTTGAAGGACATGGGAAATGTAGAAATGCAATGAATCAAAGGTATCACTTCATTTTACAAAGCAAAAAATCAAATATTTGTATTAAAATTAGTTGTCACACAACTGAAGTAGTACTGTAATTAGAAAGTGTTGTATAATGTAAATACACTAGAAATCTGTGCATACTCCTATTTCATTGTCTATTTTCATGGGCTATATATGTTGGTGTGGGTTTTTTTTCTGCTTTGCTGTCTTCTTTGAGCAAACTATCTGCAGATTGTTTTACCTTTCACCAGCAGTTTGAACTGGACTATAAAAATCCCATATTTGGCAGTAGTCTGTACATAAATATTCAATGTAATACGTTAATTATACTTATAGTAAGGTGAAAATATAACCTCATGAATATTCAGAAAAGAAGCTGTGTGTTGTTGTTCTTCCAATAAGTTTTGAATAATCTTTTATTTTTTAAAACTTGTATGTATGCTCTCTATACACTGCCCAAATACCATATGCCTTTTCGAAAATCTTAATTTTGCAGATCTAGTGAATTCCTGTGGGTACATGCGTATGAAATACAATTTATTCTAAACAGAGACCATTAAGTTTAACTTAAAACATGTCACACTTAACTCTGAACAGCCTCTTTTCAGAGCTAAAGACAATAGATTTTTTTTTTCCCCCAGTTATTAATTGTAAGCCAGCATATGATTTGGATGCGTGTGCTGATGTAATGTTTGTAGGTTGTATGCACAATTACACTCTTAATAAAGAATGACCTCAAGTGCTACACCCTGAAAGGCGTGTACATAAAGATCCTGCCTGTGCAAGGAAGATACACACAACTTCCTGTTTTCCAATAGCCTCATAAACAGTGAGATAAATTGCTTTCCAGAGATAGGAATCAAGTGAATCCAAAGGTTTTTTATGAGAGGCAGGACAGACCCTGGAAAATAAAAACTCTTTTTTTATGAGTGAGTCAGTCTATAAAGGTCATTGCCCCTTGAGAGAGGTGAGCGAACCTCTTAACAACGTGTTGCCATTGACAGTTACTTTATCGTCTTATTTTATATCATGAAATGAGGCTTACAGAGGTTGGAAATGCACTCCTTTCCCTCATGATTCTCACTCAAAGAATACTGAATTGAAATTTCGGGGGTTTTTAGGCAAATCCACTACCAGAACCTCGGCAAGAGAAAAGTTACATTCAAGATCTGTTAACATGCCCTCAAAGATAATAGCACCACTGGAAAAGAGAAAACTAAATAAAGTCAAATACTGTTTTTTTCCTGATGAGATTTTTAAATAGTGTCTTGAAGGAATAGGCTTAAGGAGTCTTTCTCTTACAATGTGCCTCTAGAAATAGAAGGTGCCTCTTGAGAGATTTGTGTAATTTAAAAAATCATTCTTACTACTAATGTATGCCACAGGATCATGCCTGGAATAACAGTCAGGAGAGACTGAGTGACTAGGGCTATAGTTACCACACTTGCTATGTATGTGGAAGGTCTGCAGATGTCCATGGAGAAGATGACCCTGGAGTAAACTACAACAACACGTCCAGCCTGCCTGGTGGTTCTGTGGTGCATTTGTGCCTTGTGTGGACGTGTGCTTTGGAAAGATATGAACTGTTTCTTGTGAAGTTTTGCTGTGTCTGTCGCACTGCATCCTCTTGTAGTTCTAGTTCATGGCAACCCTTGTCCTCTCTTCAGCTGGGGCCTTGCACTGCCGAGCCATGCCGTACAACAGGATGAGGACTTGCACGAGTATTTTAAGTTCATGACTTTAGTCCTTCCTGGCTCTCGAAATTAGGTGTGTACCTCAGCTGTGCCTTGAATCCACAAGGAAAATTAAACCTGCACTGATTCTTCATTTCTGCTTCCTGAAAGGTGTGACCTAAGTGAAACCTGGCCAGGAACACGAGCACAGAGTCAGGTTCCCATAGCCAGGACAGGAACCTTTAGTGCTCCATGGGATAAACACAGCCTTAAACAGTCTAGATGTCAAAATCCCAGGATGTACTTGGCGAAACTCTCCCAACAACTACATGCACCCTTTTACTCAGACAATGCTAATAAGAGCTCTAGGATTTGACTTTAGGATAGTGATTACGGGGAAAGAGAAGCACATGGCAGCACAAAGGAGCACATGGCGGCACAGACCCTGGGGGCAGGAGGTGTCACGCGGCAGAGCCCTACAGAGAGAAGCCAGCTGGAAGCTGACAGGCGGGTGAACAGTGCGTGAGCACCCCATAGAAGGACATTAAAAAGATCATGACTGATGTGGCAACACGGGATTGGTTGTGTAGTGAACATTATCATGTAAGGAAATACTGTACCTTAAAGAAATGTATAAAAGCAGCATGTTCCTCTGAATAAAGGATCCAGATTGGGATTCAGATCGGAGATCCAGGGACCAGAACAAGACTCAGACTCAGTCTGAATTTCAATCGCCGACAAGTGATTACATAGCAGTTCATTTAAAAAAAAAACATTAAAAACCCCTGCTGAATAAAGCTAACAGTTCCATGGCTGCACTTGAGTGCATTCATTATGAGAAACCAATTTCACCCTGGGCCAGAAAGACACTGAGCAGGCAGATATGGGAGTTGTCATGACGAGGCTTTCTGAGCTCTGGGGAAAATCTGAAAAAGTGGGGAAGTATTACAGCAACTTTAATTATTTTTCATGTAATGCTGTAATTAGTATTCATGTAATGAGTAAAAGTTCATGCCAGAAGAGCCTCTAAGTGTGAGGTGTGATGAGGGGTGAGCAGCGACAGGAGTGTCAGTGATTCCCATGTGCAGACTTCGTGGGCAGTTGCTGGGGCAGCTGCTCCTGCATCTGGGCTCCTGCCACGAAGGGCTCCATGTGTTGTCCTTCTTGTGGTGGTGCTCCCACCTGGCAAGGCGTTTCCAGTCCCCAGTGCCTCCCCTGGGTGTGGGTGTAGCATAAGGGAAAGCACAGAAGCAGCTCTCCCAGGCAGGGCAAATGGAAAGCCAGCAGTAAAGCAGGTCCTCTGGGACCTCTGAACAACAGGCAGGCGGCTGGGTAGTGCTGAAATACAGATTTTGGGAGAAAGCTTTCCAAACTCAAACACTTTGCTAATGGTTCCACAGAGTATAGATCTTTTATGTTTTACTTGTTTATTGGAGGTAAATTTATTGGAAGTGTCCCAGTGTGAAGATGGGAGTGCAACAACGGTGAAGGAAAAGCTGCAGTGCAAATAATTCAGGACAATTTTCCTACTCTGGTATGAACCAAACTGTTTTTACCCTTGTCATCTTTCTGATTTTTATTATTCATCAAGCTGGGGGCCGTGTTCTGCTCTGAGCTGTAGCAGAAAAAAAAGAATAAATTACCAAACCAAGTGTGGGCTAAACTGAAGGCAGATTATTTGCTCTGGATTCTTCATGCTGTGGTTAGGCTCAAGGTTCAAGTGTAATTCAGCAGAAACTGGCTTTTTGTGTTTTGTTATCCAAGACACTTTGTTTCCCAGGCAAGGCACTCTTTCAGCTGAACTGTCACACATTAACTGTATGGGGGGGTGTGGGGACAGCCTCAGCCCAATAATTCTAGGACACTTGAGGATTGTCCTCCGAGTTGCAGCCCTGGTCAGGTCCTTATGTCACTGATTTCGCTCCTAATTGTACTACAGCCTCTGCTAAGTTCTCCAAGTCGAGTTGCTTTTCCGGGGAGTCTGACCCAGGGCCCTTGGGCCCTGAGCCAAAAGCTCTTTAAGAGACATCAGCCCTGCAGATGTACTTAGCTGTGCACCATGAGAGACAATCTCCCCGGCTAACGGGGCTGTCCTGCCCCTGACAGCACATAAACTGTAGCCCAGGTCCAACTGCTCTGCCCCACTGGAGCCCTCTGCTCTCTGTCCCTAGAGTCCCTCCCAAAACCTTTTTTCTTTCCAGGCTGTCTGGTAAGTTCTAGGGGCAATTTTAGAATTCACCATTACAGTTTTAGGATTACTCTTATAGTCTGACAATGACCAAAAGCCTGAAATTTTAGTGGGAATGAATGTCTATTGCAGACTTCCACTGGTGAAGTATTAAGTATAGAATGGATGAGGCCTTATAAAGCATCTCAGGATGTTCAATGGACACTTTTTCCCTGAAACACCCTCTCACGTAGTATATCAAACTCTCTGGGTCTTTAGGGGAATGAATGAGACTTTATTACACTTTTCTCTCTGTGTAAATCTGTAGTTGATTTTGTCGTCTATAATTTAGAATATTCTTATCGTTGTTAAAAACATGTCTGAATATGGCATGATTTATTTACTTTATACTATATTTTATTTATTATATTTATTACTATACTTTATACTGTAGCTTTCAGCATGGGATTGTATTTGAAGGATGGAAAATTCCTTATGTTACTCTCATTAATTAGGTGATGCTCAGTTTCTATTCCTTTCTTAGCTGCTGACCATCTCCAGGGCAAAGGAGAGGAGGTGTGAGAGAGAAGCCTGTCAGAATCAGTTCAGGAGCATCATGCCTCCAGGTATGTCAGAGCCCCTTACCACCTTAGGATCAAATGCCTTGTTGCTGTACACAGCTGTGTTACACTTTGCATAATTTGTGGGTGAGTGCATTAACTTCCCCTCTTACTTGGAAAGAAGAGTATGAAGTCAAATGGCACATGCTAGATGATAAGCTACAGCAGAGCTGGTCCAAAGAGACTACTGTTTCTAAAAGTTTCTTGGGATGCTTAAGGTATTGGGCATCCCTTGTAGCATCACCACTCCATACATATCATATTTAGGCTGCTTGAAGTAATACATTAGTACATTCAACCATTTGCACCAGTGAGGGAGGCAAAATTTAAAAACCTATATGTGAGAAATTTGTGGCACAGTGAGTTGTAGGGAGGTAGTTTATAATAGTTGGGTTATCTTCGAAGACAGATTGTATTTGTCTAGCTAGGAGAAAAATCCCATAACTAGCTAGGAAAAAAACCATCACAAAGAAAATTAAGAAAATAACAGTTCTTAAGTCAACCTGACATTTGTTCTTCACTTGAGAAAAATATCTGAAAGAAACTTGGCCTTTAGAGCTCTAGGAAAACGAGCAATTGGAGTAGTGTGCAGATGAGCTTGTTATCTGCCACAACTGCTAAATATGCACAGGATAACAAAAGAGCCATCTTAGCCAAGTAAAGAGAGATTAAATTGCCCCATTCTACAGTCCTACTCATTACACTGTTAAATATTTAACAGTTTGGTTGGGTGTCATAAAAGGGGAGAACATTAGTGTGAGGACTCCTAATTAGAGTTTTGAGCTGTTCTTTAGTGTTCTGCAGTTCCAGCACCGAGAACTTAGATCGTTAAAAATGTAAATGGGTTATTACTAAAATTTCAATGTGTGTTGTTGATATTATGAAATAAACAAATTCAAAGCAGGCTGGAAATCGTTATTATTTCTATTTAGATCCACTATTAGTACTGCTAAATCCTACAAACAGCCATATTGACAATCACTTCAGTGCTTGTGCTGCCATACCTGCTTTATAAATCTTCTCCTACCTAATCAAGGTAAGGCACATGTACCTTTCCTTTCCCTGGAAGTTAACTGAAAGCCAGCACGAAGCCTTGCAATGGATAATTCTTGCTTGCAGCATATAATTTTCTAACATTTGGTTAGAAAGGAGAGGAAAAGAAAGGTTTGCTGGAGATCAAGAAAAGCTGTCCAGGCAACATGAGTTACTCACCTTTAAAGACTCTTCTCTCAGCAGGACAAAGACAGTGGAGGTTGATGCCCTTCAGTGTCCCCCATTTACATGCTGATGAACATGAAGTATCTCCTGCAGCACCAAGGTACTGGGAAAACAGTGCGGTGACCTACTCCCTGCGGCACAGTCAGAGCTGGTACGTGTTGGTCCTGTACTGGTGACCAGGAAAAGCAGTCAATTTCTTAGCAGTGAGGAGGAGGGGGACTTACTGTGCAACTTCATCCACCTCTGTCTTCTTATGCAGAAAACAGTCGCTGATTTCTGACTCCACTGGTTATTTAACAACAAATCTACTCCTTTAATCAGAACGCTTCATCGCTTACTGTGTTTAGTTTCTACTGCCAGCATTCCATGTTATTCAGTTCCATTTTTTAAAATTTGATTTTCTGCAGTCCGGAGCATTGTCTCATATAGCTAGCATCACATCAGTTGGTGTCTTTGAAAACGATCTGGTGTGAAAGTGCGAGATTACTTGGCAGTATTAAAAAACCCCACTTTTGCTTTGACACTGGACTGTGTTTGGATCTGGTATAAAGCTGGAAAAACAAATACTGGGGTATCCACACTCACTCCATGCATAAATTTAGACCAATGGCTCAGGTTTTTTCTTATTATGATCTTTTTCTTTTCAATAATAATGCAGGCTCCTTGAAGTCAGAGGTTTTCACACCTGGATGTTCTAAACATTCTTGCCTAAAACCTGTTTTCCTTCTTTTCTTAACATTTATCAGTTATTTCAACAGTAAAGATGAACAAATTGCTGAGGTTTTTCCTACATCCACCTGATTGTATGGGGTGATTGGAGGGAGCAGCAAGGAAAAGTGTCAAATTAATTCAAGGTCACAAGTTTTGCCAAAAACCCCAAGAATATTCTTTCTTATGTTCCTCCTTCTCAAAAGTGATTCACTTTTCTTAAAATTCATCTGCTTTAAAGTAAAATTTAAACATTTTTAAAAAAATCTTCTTTTACGGTATTAGCAATAAAAAAATTCATCAGACACAGTATTTTTAAAAGCTAACTGATTTGCTTCCTTAGGAGTATCTTGAAAATGAGAAAGACAAGAACTGGTCTGTAACAGGTGTGTGTGGTGATTCTCTAGATTGAAATTAAGAGCTCACACTTCTTTAACAGTATATGAATGCATGTTGTTACAAGCCCAGTTTCCAACCATTTTTCCCCACAGGTATTACATATCTGAAAATACAACTGAAGTTTAAAAGCTCACTTTAAACTCCTACATCACAAGCCTACTGCTTTTTAGATGGCTGGAACACAGCATGATGTTCGAGTTCCTTGGGTTTGGACTGTAATCATCCCACTGTCTCCTTGACAACGCGAGGAACATCAAGCAATTCAGAAAAGGAGAGCCACAGCGGCAAAGGTTGCAGCCCTTAAAAAAGGCATTTCAAAGACTTATATCTGCCCAGAGAAGAGATGCCAACTTATGCTTGACTTTTAGAATCAGCTGATTTCACGGGCATTATTTTTTAACTTTTTTTTTGTGGGATGGAGATGATGTACAAGTAACCTGATCACCCCATATGTCTGCAGTAGCAAAAGAAGAAAGATGTGCTTTTACGTTGTTACTGCAAGATTAAGAAATATTTATGAAGAATTAGAGATAATGAGAAAGTAATAGATTTGTAAGAGACTTTAACATAATTTTTCATGCTTCCTGGGTACACTTATTTCTAAGACTGCTCTTTTTCTGAATAAAGTTTGTCCTCAGATGTTGAAAATCTTTATGTGATGCCTACTGGGGAGGTTAGATTGAATATTAGGGAAAATTTCTTCACTGAAAGGGTTTCCGAGCACTGGAACAGGCTGCCTGGAGAAGTGGTGGAGTCACCATCCCTGCAGGTACTTAAAAGCCATGTAGATGTGGCACTTAGGGACATGGTTTGGTGCTGGACTTGGCAGTGCTGGGCTAACAGTTGGACTCAGTCTTAAAGATCTTTTCCTAAATGGTTCTGTGTATTGTAATTCAGGATGAATCAGGACTGGTAAACTGAAAGAGATACAGAGGCTGCAAAAATCTCTTAAATCTTTTACCTACCATGAAAGTGAAATGGTTTGCAGGTACAGAAGGCTGTAGCTGTGGATATATCAAAGAATCATACACAGCTGGAGACATATCAAGGAATCCCAAAGGGAAGACTTATATCAGAAAGGGATATTACCAAAACGGGGGGAAAGGCAGGAGCAAATAAAAATCAAAGAAAAGAACCTTTATTTTCAAACAATAAATGTATCATAAAGCAGTATTCTTAGTTTCAGGTACTCTACCCATTGCACAGGTATAACATATGTATTACAGCTGCTTTATGACAGTTACCAACACACAGATTTTTAAAAATGAGGAAAGAATGAGTCACCCACAGCATATGGAATTAAGCCTATATGAGCATTAAGACTAAGTGTCCTTCAGCTAGGAAAGGCTTTAAGTCTGTCTAACACAGAGAGGCATTTACAGTTTTTCAGACCTTTAATCTGGAAATCTGCAGTGTGATTTGCATAAATTCAGAATGTCTGGAGCGTGTTAACTTTTGTGGAAGATGATATCCCAACTCCCACTTCTGAATCAAACTTTGAAAAGATAGAAAAATTAGCACTTTGATCCCAAAACAGGCCAGAAGATTAAGACAGAAAGTCATGAAATCATGCCATCCTAAGGGGGAAAATTGCAAATGTTGGTGATCAGCCATTCTGCAGAGGCAACCAGGGCATCTGTTACAGGGAGTTTCTTATCAGTGCTTCCTGCTCTTCAAACCTTCTTGGATACAGCAAAAAGAGCGGTCTGCTTCTCTTTCCCGTGTAGGAGCCTCCTGAATGTGTACAGAGCCTTGTCCCGGTGGAAGGAAGGAGTTTTTTGTCCCTTGTTTCTTTTTCTGCCTGCCTGTTCGTTATAGCTAAGTAATGTAGAGTGTGTGTGGTGGTTTGTGGTCTTCTCTTTTTGTTGACTAGGGGAATATGCTTCCATGTTTTGAAGCCATGACAAGGCATTCAAACCTTACTGGCTGTCCTTGTAGGCCTTTGATTAATAATTTCTAGCTCTGTTTCCTGGTTTTGAGAAAAGTAGGTAACATATACTCTCTTTTGCCTTCCTTTTTGGGGGAGACCAGGAGCAGTTAATCTCTTGAAGTATCTGTTCCTGTAGAAGTACTATCCTGCACAAGTATTTTTGTCCATGGCACTGGAAAATGCACACAAAATTTCAGAGGAACATAGTCCAGGAAAGGAAGCAGGGCATGGCATTGTGTTATTCAAGGATAACAGAAGCTGTCTGGGTGATTAGCCTGGGGAATATTTCCGTGTAGCTTCTATGGGATTTCACTTTCATCAGCGAAAAATAATGCTTTTCATTTGAGCTTCACAAGTTTGGGTTATCGTGTTGCATCATTCTGCACGTGGTGATGACCCCATAATGAAGAGCTGATTTCATAATGCAGGGCAGTTCACCCTGTAGCTGCCCGTGCTCTCACATATCTGCCCAGGACTTTGTTCAGCTTTGAGTCACATGCTGCAAATTCCAGTTTAAGATGTCAGAGCTGGTGCTGGCTACTAAGGAAAGACAGTGCTGGTGCTTCATTGCCTTGCTGCATCGGCTCCAAAATTTCTACTGCTATTTGGAAGGAATGGAGAAAAACTCTATATGCAGCATAGAATATTGTATATGCAATATTCTACGTACAAAATTCTACAAAACATCTATTCCACAAAAAAAAAAAAGAGTACAAAAATTCTATATGCAGCATAAAATATTGTATATAAATATAGAGAAAAACTCTACATAGATTATATAGTGCTCAGCCCCAAGGCACCAGGCAGTAAGATTATCTGGAGCTGAACTTCAGCTAGTGTAAATTCATATAAGTCCCCTGATACCTGTCCTTAGCATAACCATGTAGCTCATGCCGACAGAGCACCTGAGTTTTTTTTTCCTTTTAATCATTATGAAAATCAGATGCTGTCTCTAGATTCAGGACATTCCTCACAAGGAGCTAACATCAGGAGCTGTCAGGTCATGTATGTCTAGCAAAATGTCTGGTGAAATGTTAGCTCTCCAACCCTGACATATGCTGCAGCTGTAGCTTCAGAATAAGAATTTCCAGAACAGGATATGTTAACGATTGGCTCGGTCTCAGTTTAAAGTTAGTGTAGCTCCATTAGTTCTTTGCTTCACCTGTGACAAACCAGAGTAACAGAGCAGCAGATGCTCTTTCACAAGGGACTGACCGACTGATAAACCACTGTATGTATTCTATACCTGCCATTCAAGTGGAAATTGTATTTCCATTTAAAAGTCTATTATTTTATTATAGTGCAATAAATGTGTTTTCATTAGTTGTGATCCCTGGTCTCCGTCTTTCACTTGGAGTGTGTTTCCTTTGGTGACATTTTTTCTTGTCAGGGAAAGGTCATGACATTTCAAGGTGTTCACTTCCTGAAGCATGACTCCTTGAAGTAATGAGATTCAACTGATCTGTCAGTAAAAATCTGCCACAGTGAAAACAAGCCCAGCAAAAGCAGAGCTCAGAAGCATCAACACCTGGTCGCTCCTGATGGAGCTGATGGCTGCCCGTGTTCTCTGTGTTATTACAAGATTGCCCAGAAAGGACAAAACCCCCAGGATTATGTGTCACTGAGTGCTGTTATTATTTGAACCTCTGTTTTCAACATCTCATCATTAATTTGCATAGTGATTGTAGCTCAGGCAAACTTTGTTTTGTTTAAACCTTAAATGATGCTAACCTTAAAAGTCAAATATTGTTGTAAAGCAATTTTGGTTCCTTAATGAGTATAAATAGATTTCAGACTGCATATTGTAGTTTGAAGTTTCCTGACTGAAATTCTTAGGCCTTTTTATGGTGGTTGTTACTTAGGAGAGCAACACTAAGGACTTTAATGTCAAAGGGAAGTCCCTTTAATGCTGGCATCTCCAGAATGTAAACCAAAAGTAGATTTGGGCCTGACTGAAAAAGCTGATTGTTTTCTGTTCCAATTTTCTTACTGCAGAAAAGTTGCATACAGTTTTCATTTTGATTTAACAGTGCTTTGTATTCTCTTTTCACCTGGGAAGGACTACATTACCTTATTTTACAAAAATGTGCTCAGCCCAGGGTGAGTCTGAAAATAACCTTTACATGTCCCCTTTGTGCCAATGCATGCAGAAATGATAATCTATCCTCTGGAAAGAAAAGTGTGCTCTAGTCCTTTCAACCCCTACAAAACCTCCTTTCTAGCAATATTTGTTAAATATTCCTTTCTGATAATTTCATCACATCTCCTCAAGAAAAGACACAACTTGACCTGGCATATATTTTTGCCTACTATGTAGTGTGATATATTGCAGCCTTCTTTCATTTTAGGGGCTGTGCTTTAGGCTGATAATTTTTCTTTTCATAAGTTGCAGTCAGTTTTCAGCCCATCTGAAAAAAAAAAAATCTGTATTTTTAAGCACAAACTTCTTGAATTGATTTATTATTTTTTATTGGAGCTCCCAGCTTCATAGTTTTATTGGAATTGTTCTGTCATCCTTGATTTCTGCAGCGCTCATTGATTATATTCACCAACAGAAACAAGTAATTGCTTTTTAAAAATCTCATGTCATCAGTAAAACTGGAGGTTTTTCATAGATGAGGTGTATATTTGAGGAGTCTTTGCGTCAATTCCTTTGT
Organism: Rhagologus leucostigma; assembly: GCA_013397725.1. Classification (NCBI taxonomy): domain Eukaryota; kingdom Metazoa; phylum Chordata; class Aves; order Passeriformes; genus Rhagologus; species Rhagologus leucostigma. The sequence goes on from VZTD01002729.1 coordinate 1,719,802, forward strand.
CTGGGAAGACAGCAATATGAAATTAGAATTAACAGAATTTAGGAAGGAAAATCTCATTAGTGTAGACTGATTTTTCCCTGAAGAATATGACAGTTGTATGCTCCTCCTGTCAATTAAAACTGGTTTGTCCTAAATTTCAAAGTGTATTTAAAAAAACCCCCCAGAACAAAACCATGTCTTTCTCCTGGCATTAACCTATTTTTAACCTATTACAATATGTTAAAATATTAAGTTACTGTCCTTTTTGTAGCTCTTGCTGGCTCACTTCCATGATAAGAATAAGCAATAATGATCCTACTCACACCAGGGCTGTCATTTGAGATGGAGAGTGCAAGAGTGGTGCAGACAGCTGGGTTTTATTTGCTGTTAAGGGGAGAGCTGCCACTCATATTAGTAGGAATAACCTGTATTATTCATCATTAGCAAATGTTTCTTCCTGCTAAGTAGCACTTTTATAAGGAAAGTCACCTTGCATTTTTCCTGGAAGTTACTGTGTGACCCATCATGCATTATGAGCAGCCAGATTTATAGTGAGAGGATTTTCAACAAAATCTGGAAGGAGTGGGCAAGGATGCTGAGCTGATCATCAGTGATAGATTTGGTCAATCTGCACAGAAAACTATTCCATTTTTAAGGTAATAAAGAATGTGGTGTGTATAAAAAGTTTTAGTAATTCCTAAGCTGCAGTTTATTATAGTAAAGCCTTTGAAAAGTTCACGTGTCTGATCATGGTGTCTCGGATTAGACAGGTAAGACACCTTACAAAACCCTCCTTGTGATACTTAGTTTTCAAGACATTGTCATATGGGCTTATGACTGCAGTGCAGTGGATCTCAAGAGAAGTGAATAGAAGAATTTGCTTTCCAAAATCCAACTTTGCACAGAAAACTGTATTAGCTATTAAACTTCAGAGTTGAAACAACAAGATCATAGACTCCAAAAAAACTAAAACTAAGAAAAGAGACGTTTATTGAGTTTTGAGGGCAAGGAGTCTACTGATGCGTTTTGGCATTCTTCTGCGTTCAGTGGTTAGTAGAATAAAAAAAAAAAAACCTGTTGCAAGCTCTGTACAGAAATAATATCCTGTGTGGTAAGGTGCCCTGCTGATTAACCCACAGTAAGAGCAGCTTTGTGGTGCTGGGATGAAGGGATTGGTAGGATTGGGATTTTGTTTATGATTATTTTGACATAACAAAATCTATTAATTATTCTTCAGTTTTCTGCTCTCTTAATAAATATGATTTGTAAGTAAATCTGACATGAGCCAAGTGCTCCGGTCTTAGGAAGACAGTGAGCAGATAAACAGGCCAAACAGCAGACCACTGGGATCCCATTGCTTAACACTTTGGGCAGAGAATCTCAGAACGATTCAGACTGTAAGACACTCAGAGGATTTTAGTCCATTCCTCCAAATGATTTCCTTATGGTCTTTTCCTTCAGACTTTCACGGAAGTGCTTACATGTTGCACCCATACAAAGAAATTTCCTGCAGCTGGCATTAGTTGTACCTCAGTAGCAAGATGGGAGGAAACTTTTGGTGAAATACTAGAGTTTAGACAGTGTACCAAATTCAGCCGTGGATTATTTTTTTTTCTGAAGCAAATGACAATTCACAGCTTTTGGCAAAATCTGAACTTTATAAACCAAATTTTCAGGATTCCTTTCTGTTGGATTTATGGGCATATTGTGAAAAAATTACACTAAACCATTGTGAGGTCACGATATGAGTTTGTCTCTCATTGTAAGAGAAATGATCCCATTGTAAAACCCGTTCATCTCACAGGGGTGTGGAAGAGAAAATGACATTTTCTAAGTGTCGTTACTCATCTACCTTCACTCCATTATTTTCTTGCTTACGGTGTTTTCAGTTAATAAAACCTGTAGATTCTGAAAGCAGTATTGAGGAGAGAAAAGTGAGATGGGATTATCTTGAAGAATAACCTTTTTCAAAAAAAAATTATGTGACCATACTTCTTACATAGTAATTGTAGTGGATAATTATTGCTTTCCTTTGAACAGAATTTTTTTTTTTTTTACAATCATCAGAACTTCGTAAAACAATAAACTCTTCTGTTTCCAGTCCCATGTTTGTATAGAATAAATGGTGAATGCTGGTGGAAAATATGGAAAATTATGTGAATTTGGTGGATAAAGATTTATCGTCTGTGACCTGGTCCACTTCTAAAACAAACCAAAGTCCATAAAAATTTCACATTTCTTCTGGATATTCACAGGTAGTCACCATTTTGGAAAGATTATCATGTTCTTGCTGAATTTAGACACTGTCACCTGTTGAGCAAATTTTCTTTAATCATTAAAGGGTTCAGCCATCTCTCTTTTACACAAGGAATTTTTTATGCAAAACATTCTGTAACTTTTGGAGAGAGCCCTGAACACTTGCTTCAATCAGTCTCATCACTGTTCCCTGGTGGAGTCTCTCTTGGCACAAGGGCTGGGTTTTCTGTCCTCATTTCCAGTAGTTCAGGCAAGATCTAATTCGTTAGAGGGTCATTTATGTTTTGCTTATTCATAAAGGAAGAGCTGAGGCATCATCTTAGATAAAATAAAAAACGAATTTTTGGAGAAAATACTGGGTCTATCATGCCCAATATGACTTGGGTTTTGTTGTTTGCTTTCTATTTGTAGGGAGACATCCCTAAAGAGCACTACTGAGTGATTATCTCTTTGTGTTAGGTCAACACTGTAATAAAAGCCCATTTAGAGATGCTTATTCTTGAATTGAGACTCCAGTGACTTTTCTTTATGGATCTTTTTCTGTTCTGACACCAACTTTCTATTCATTATTAGCAATAAAAGGAGAGGATACCTTGAAGGAGCACAATATCTGAGCATGCATTAATTATTGAGATTTGTCTACACAAAATTTGATTCCCTAGAACATAAACAAGTAAGAACAAAATCCATGTATGCAACTTGCCCATTGTACAGAAGGATTAACAAGTTACTTATTGATGGACCCATCTGAAGCTGTGAGAAACATCCTCATGTTTGCACGCAGTGAGCCATTTCAAGCACTCTCCAGTAAGTTTTGAATATATTGGTGAAGAAAATGCAGTATGGATAGAAGCACTCCTAGTGCTTGCGTTCAGATGTAGGAGGAATGATTTCTCATAATTTTTATTAACTTAAAGTTGTAGAAAACCAAGTATGCATTGACCTCTTCACAGACTGCCTGTGTGTGCATGCAGTGAGTGGATTCAGTGATGTACCTCCTGACCCTGCCTTTGCAGAGACAGAGAAGATGATGTTTTCACATACTCAGCTCTTTGATTTCCTTTCCACTAGCCATAATTAACATTTATTCAAGCAACATTAGGAAGAACATAAATATTTCAAAGAAGCTAATTACAGCATCGAAAACATCCTCCAAGCTATTCGTTTAATGAGGATGTGTTTTGTTCCTGCAGTAGTGTAACATTAATTTCATCAAGCAATTAAACAAAACAAAACCAGATACAATAGACAAAGACATTTTTTTTCTCCTGTTTACAAGAATGCTTACTTGAATTTCGGTGAGTCCCTTGCATAAAGGTGACTGTCATAAACCATGCAAGCTTCCTATAAACTCAGATTCAAGCTTGGAGAACTTGCTCTGTCAAAATTTGTACAAATTTCAGTAGAAATATTATCTTGGTATAATATGTAGTCTGAGCTTAGTGCAAATGCACATTTTTGTTAGAAGTTATATTGTTTTTTCTAGTATATTACAAGGAGGATTACAGCCACGCCCAAATCAGCTTACCTTAGCCATGTATCAGGCAATAAAAACCTACACTGATGCTTTTAGTAAAAAGGCATAGTCTACAATGAAACAGAGTTCTTACTGGGTTGGAAGTACTGGAGGAGTGTAGCCTGTTAGGGTTCAGACAATGTAACTCATGGCACAAACAGGATTGAATGTGTAATGGCTGCTGCTTTTGCTCATTAGCAGGAATCCGCTGGAAACAAAATTCACATTTCAGATGAAAGATTATCGAGCAGTACAAATTCAAGCAAGAAAGAAATATTAGATTTTTTTTAATGGCAAATGGAAGACCGGAAGTTTTCTACGTGGGAATTTTTTCTCATCATCTTCAAAATCTCCTAATACGTTTTTGTGCAAGTGGGCTCAGCAAAATTTTTCAGTTTGCAATATTAAAACACACTGTGCAAAAATGCAACTTCTGGGCTAATCAGAACCCTTTCAGCTGAAACTAAAGTTTAATTCAAGATGTATCTTTTTTTCAGTATTCTTAAAACATTCTGCACCATTCAACAGGTACAGAATACTTACAGGTATGCTACACTCAAATTATAATAGATTGTATTTTCTTTTGTTTCACAATCTATTAAATATTTAACAAGACTGTAATAATTAAAATGCATAACAAATTAAATCTTTCCTTTAAGGCTAAATCTTGGGACACTGATTCATGCATTTGAATCAAGATAGGTTAGGGAGATACCTTTCAGCACTGATGACTCCCCATTTATGATAATTTCTCCAATAAATGTGTTCTGCTTTTATTAACGAAAACCAGAACTAAATGCAATTCCTCAATTAAGACTGTTTTTTAAAAACTCTTTTAATTAGGTGGACATAAATACAATCATACATACAAAATACAGGCTTCTTCAATTTATGTACTGGTCTGATAACTGGCTCTCCATTGACACGAGGATTAGCTCTGTCCCCAGACATATAAAGGAAAGCTTTGTTACTGAATCTGATAGAGAAGATGTTTCTATCACTAAAAGAATTTTATAGCATCTTAGCATGCTGCTTGGGAAAGCTTTCACAATTTTGACGGCCTATCGAAGTGGCCAGGGTGGCAGACCCCACTTTGTTTCATATACAAATGATAAAGGTGAAGGCAAAGAGCAGACATCAACACCATGGCTATAAATCAAAGTTTTGTTTTGTTTCACAGTGACACCCACTGCTCTTGTCAGGCAGATTTACTCCGCCACACACTATTTAGCCCGCAGTCACAACCCACTGAAATGGTAAAAAAGAACTGCCAGTTGTTTTGGAAAATTACAGTCTCTAGTATTGCACCATTATCTCATTGCTGGACTGTGATGTACTAATTTCCTTTGACAGAAAAAAGCAACCAAGTGAAAAAATAGGAGTGAATGGAAAAAGAAGGGAAAACAAATCATGAAGATAGACTCTAAATTGGGACCTGCTGTCCTGAAACTGCCTCCGCAGCATCGGAGCAGCACCTCAGCTGAGCAGGATCTTCCTGTAGCAAATGGTGAGAAAGCAGAGACAGTCAGACACACACCGTTCTTCAAAGTCAGACCTCGCTGCTGGGCTTGGAGGAACAGGTCAGCACTAGCCTGAGCATCTTGCTCACTCTTGGGAGTGGCAATCATCCTTTGTTGGATCTGATAGCAGGAGGGACTTGGGTAGCCACTCTGGTAAGCCAGAGCTTGCTGTGCTTAAGGGATGGGTGGACTACACTGCCCAAGTGCCTTAACAGATTTGGAGTCTGTGTACTTTTGACTGTCATATAATGCAGTTGCTTTCATTATCTACGGGCATAAATAACAACTGGGACCAAGGTGTGCAGCTGTATTTTAATTAAAATACCTTGCTAAGCACAGTATTAGGATTTTAATCTCTAAATATTACCGTATCACTGAGCTCTGTTTCGTGGTGTGGCATCGTGAGTGTATTTAAGGCATAGGAAGAGTCAGGAGGCAGTCACACCCCTGCAGCCGAGGAGTTTTCAGAAAATTCAGTGACCAGCCGGCGGGTGCCAGGGCGGAGGGGTGCGCATCCCCAGAGCCCCGCATCCCAGCCACTGACGGTTTCTCCCACCTGCAAGCTCCACGAGATTTGCTCCCACGTTCAGCTAGCTGGGGGCAAATCAGCTAGTGAGTCCGATTTCCCCACTTTGAATCACGCCTCTTCTCCCGCGTACACAGGGCTGGGACAGTGTCTGAACACCCCCCTTCGCCACTCTCGTTTCGTCACTCCGAACACCCGCGGCAGCGAAGGAGCAGTGCCTTCCGTGCCAGCCACCGCGGCTCCTGCAGGGCTCCGGGGGATTAAAACATGGGCTTGTTTTTAAGGACGGGGTTTAATAAAGGGCCTGGAGCCTGGCCAGCGCCTCGCCTCTGTGCCAAGCAGGGGCACCCGCCGCGCCAGGGTGCCAGCGGCCCTGCCCCGGGGCGGAGCGGGGTGAGTCACCAGCCGCCGGCCCCCGGGGGGAGCGGGGCAGCCCTCCCCGAGCCGGGCTGGGGCTCATGCACGTGTCAGGGGCATTTAAAAAGTTGTGACAGGGAGCGAGGACATGCCCAGAAGAGCGGCTGGCAGAGCGGCGGCGCCGGGCGCTCGGCGGACATGGGACACCTCTGCCACCCCCAGCCCCCCGCGGGCACCCCCCAGCGCAGCCTGAGGAAGGCAGGAGACGGCGCGGCGCTGCCCGGGTCCTCGCTACTCCTCCTCTTCGTCCTCCTCGCCTCCTCGATGTCTGCTTGCAAAGGTGAGGAGCATCCAGCTCGCAAGCCCTTCCTGCGCCGCCAGCCCCGCACATGATTTGGGAGCAGGGTGCGCGCAGCCTGCCAGCCTTGCGGGCCGGCGGCAGCGGCGCGGCTGGAGCGGGGCAAGGATGCTCTGGAGGGCGCAGCTCCTGGGGACTGTTTGGGGATTGGTCTGGGGGCCTTCTTCCCGGATCCCGGTAGGATTACTCTGTCCTGGCAAAACACTCCAGCAGCTTGGGGAATAGGTTTTTGTTAAAAGAGATTTAATTTTAAGTATCGCTTACTCTGATTTAAAAAAGGTAAGAAAAGGGATGAAACAACATGTATCACAAAACTGTAGGAAAAATTAGGACCCTCTGGCAGTCCAACATGTAGCAATATTTATCAGGTGAGGAACCCTGAAAGTTGCTATTTTTGTAGCATGGGGCTCCCGTGAAACATCTAATGAGCTGTTTAACAAACCATACTCTTTACTCTATTTTCCCACCTCAGATAGATTAGCTGCTTACATCTTGCAAAGTAACATTACAAAATGCTGTGCAAGGAGTATTTCCATTTTGTTTGTATCATATGTGTGCGATTTGCTTTAGTTGTGAGGTTTTGTTCTGCATTGTTGTGTTTTTTAATATCAATAATCAAAGAAATTGAATTACAGCATACTTAATATTATGTTAAAAATAAGTTCTAAAGATGTGGAAGAGGGGAGGGAAGGAAGAGGAGCACGGTGAAGGGCAGTGGCACACAGTATTCATCACTGTTCTTACACAAATGATTGCCAGGAGCTTGTTTAGGGAGAGCAGTAGAGGGAAGACAAGATGCAAAAAGTGAGTCCCAGGCTGTGCATCTGGCATTCTACTGCCTTGAAAGAAGTTGATTTTCTTAAAGATGGCAGAATTGAAGGATAGGAGAGCAAATGGGTTGTGGAAAATGTTGATTTTGTAGAAGGATTTCCTCCTCCATGTTCACTTTGAATGGGACTCTTCTTCAATTGCACATGCTTTTTCTTTCTCTCTCTCTCCCTCCTCTCTCTCTCTTTTCTCTCTTGCTTTCTTTTTTTTCCCCCCCTTCCTCCTATGGTTATTTTGTGTATATTTGCAAAACAAAGTGTTTCACTGTGTGTGCTGTCGGGTAAATGAATGAAGTCCTGTAGGTACTGCAGCCCTGTTCTGGATGGGGTGATGGAGGAACACCACTCGGTCCCCAGAGGAACACAGTCCTAGGTGCACAAAACAGATGGGATTGCACATGAAATAAAATTTTTTGAATATGTGGAGAAGGGTAAAGGAAAGTGAGGAGTGGGTGAAATAATTTGTCCTCTCTATCCAGAAGTTAATGCTACAGGCCAAAAAACAAAAAGGAGAAAGTTAGGGCATTCAGGCTTTCTTGCTTGGTGCCCTAAGGTTAACTAATTCATGCTAATGACTTTCTTTAGCTCTCCCTGAAAAGCCTTGGGAACCAGGCAATGGCAGAAGCAGTGTTCAGAGATAGGCAGGCAATGCTTTGATGAGGAAGGTGTGCTAATTTGAAGTGTTGCCCCGTTCTACTCTGCAACCGGGATACTAATCCCAGGTAATACTCCAGTTTGAATACACTAATTTAAGAGCAGAAGACAAAGTAAGACAACTGTAGCACCTTTGTGCCTTTATTTGGCATTTTTCCTTGAAATGAAACAAATAACTGGAAATCAGTTTCCTTGTTATGCAAAAAACTCAAAGATTTAAAAAAATATCCCACTACTATATAGTGTAAAATTAAGAACTCCTCTAATTCTTTCTTTGGGGCAAAGCAAGCATCCATAATAATTAGTCAGCTGAAGTTTGTGCGAGGACAAATATGTGGTTTTGAAATCCATCCCTTAATGCCTGGAACTAAACTACTGTTGTGATTATTGTTATTAGGGGTAAATGCAAAACAAATAACATGATGGGCATTTATACCATGCTCACTGGACATTCTAGCTGGGTCTACCTTCACCTCTTTTTTGTTTAATTTGGTTCAATTCTTTAAAAAAATGTGACCACATGTAATTTTAGACTGCCTGGGAGGTTATAAAATCTCTGTTAAGGTGAGGTCTTTAAGAACAGTGTATGAATTGGTTAAGTGTGTCTCATGGGCAGCATCTTTGGGCAGAGGGATAAATTAGATTACTTCGTAGGGTTTCTTGCAGTGCTAGGCATGTACAGATGAAGCATCACACCCTCTCCAGCACCATTTTCCCTCCCACGGGAGTTGCAGCACATCCCTTCACTGATACCATTGCGTGGTGCCTAGTGTAGTCACAATTCGGTGATGCTCATTTCTGTTATTTACAGAGACTCTAACAATACACTGCTATCAGAAATACACTGCCAGGTACAAAAACAATGTGGTAAGAGGGATACTCAGGACATTGAGTTGGAAGGGACCCTGGGACAGTGACTTCCATGTCTGCAGCCTGTGTGGGAAGAGATAGAGAAAGGAGCTGGCCCAAGTTAAGAACAGATCGCTGCATCATTATGCAATTAACGACACATTTAATCTACTGAGGGACCAAGCTTTTCCACATCACATATGCAAGACAGAGGAAACAAAGCCAGTTACATGTGTACTCTCTATTAGCTTCTCAAAACACCATGTTCATATCAAGGGCACTGTTTATATGCAATTGTACATTACATAGTGCATGTTCAATTCTGCAGCTGTAGCATACATGAAGGCAAGAAGTAGAGTTCAGATCCTCAGCTCACAGCGCATGCGCTGGAGGTGAGCAGAGTTCTCAGAAAGCATGAGGCTGTAGGCACTGGAATGCGATTTTCTGAGCAGGTCTCAGTGAGACCTAACTCTCACACTGTTTTTTGCTAAGACATGTGAGTGTCCATATCCGCAGTGAACTTGTGAAGAAGTGTCCTGCTGTGGTGCTGGAATAGAGCAGGCAAAAACTATGGGACAAACTGCGGAACACCCAGGGTCACAGACTTCCTAGGACCAAGCAGCTCTCGGACTTTGCAGTTAATAGTTGTGCTAGGAATCTCTGACATGGGACACTTACACAAATGACACTTACTGTACAGAATTGCTGAGCACGGTTTGTGCTTCCAGGTGCACCGATGCCATCCCAAGCACTCAAATCAGATGAAGATTTGCAGCTGTTGAAAGAGGTAAGCATCGTCTGCCATGTGATATTCTCCCATTTCTTCTGTGCCCATCCTTGCTACAGTCCCACCTTACTATCCAGCATTTGTCTTGCACAGAGTTCAGCTGTGTTTTCTTCCAGTATGTCTTCCTGTATGTCTCCTATCCTGATGTCAGCAAAGAGGTGAAATATCTAATTTTTCAGATATTCTGAACAGTTGCTTCAGGAGGGTGTTGGGACTGAGTGTTGAGATGTCATTCTGAGAAGAGATTTTCTTATCTCAATGGAGAGCTATGTTTGATAACAGTTATCATTTAACTGTCAATGACCAGGCAGTCACAGTCCCTGGAGGCATCACAGTGTCCCATCTCGTGGTTTTATAGTCTGTACATGATACTCAGGAATTGTTTCAACTCATCCAGTCTTGCCTCTTGCATCCTCTGTTCTGCACACAAGGCTGGGACACTGTTCAATCCTATCCTAGCCTCTCAATTTACCAGGTAAAGGACACTGTACTGTGTCAATTAGCCCCTCTAACATCTGGCTACTGATTGATACCATAACTTCCACTCTCATCTCTGAAATGAATGTTTGTTTTGACTCTGGAGTGTGACGCATGTGTTAACACAGGCTCTTCCCTGCCCTTTTGGAACAGATGGAGTGGCAGGGCATAACACATGGAGAGGGTTTATCGTGCAACTTGCATGCCCTGGTGTTGCTGCAACCCTCAACTATTGTGTTGACATTTAATTTAGTAGCTTTTGATAACACTGGAAAGCAAGTGACTCATCAGGGGGGCAGATGCAGAGAGTAAATTTCTTCTGATCGAGACCATTACAGGAGACATTCCGCTTACTGTCATCCCCCCATGGTTCCTATTGGAGATAGTGACTCAAAACCTAACCTGTTTCCAGGCTGGCACGAATGAGCCCTACTGATATTTATCTCCCAGGAAAAAATGGTCTCTTGGGAAGTAAGATCCTGATAACTACAGGGAATTTTTGAAAATTAGTTATTTACATTCTGGATTAAAAAGTTGTTTTATACATTTCTGCACGTCTTGATAAGATTTGCTAGCTGTAAGGTTTGTCACCATCGTGACTGGAAACCAAGACAAAGGTCCTGTCAATTTCAGTGAAGAAAACGGTATGCATAAGAGACTAAATTTTGTAAAATTTTGTAAAATTTCGTAAAATTTTGTAATAGAAGCAATTTAAAAGTTACCATTATAACTAGAATTATGCTGGACTGGAAATGGTCTAAGGAAAGAGATTTAGATATACAGTTACATACCCTAAATCAACCTAATTACTCACTCATACTTGTTACCAGAGTTTCTTAAAGTGCAAATAATAATTCTTCCCTCTTTGCGACTTTACTAGTGGATCATTCAGGAGAAACCCTGCCTCTAAATAAACCTGGTATGTTCCAGGAATGGCTCTGAGTTTATAAATATGAGAACTTTGTAACTAATATTTTGTTTCTTTACTTGCCTCTTACTTCCTTTTGTTTCTTTATGTTATGTAACCGACACTTGCAACTTGCAATCTTCTACTCTCAGGCCACATTTCTGAGACAGGAGAGAAAATTTTGGAGAAGATGCGTAAAAGACAGAAACTATTAATTTTTTAAAAAGGAATTAACAGAAATTGTGGCTTTTCCTCAACCCTTGCTTTTTCTGCAAAGGTTTTAGCTGAAAGATGCCATTGTGTTGAACACAAAGCAGTCTCTGGCTTGTTCTGCTACTGAATTATGGTAGTTTTCTGAGTCAAGTAAATAAACAAATAAAACCCAAACACAAACAATCCCCAAGAGGAAACAACACTCTTTTTAACATAAGCTTCCAAAATTACTTCCGCTTAATTTTATCTCATTCATTGCTGACTTCTTTCTCTATGCTTTCTTACTCTGAACGTAGTGAAGCTGAACCAATACACTCAAACACATGCAAGATGAAGGAAGAAGAGAAGAGAGAGGATGTTTTACCAACAAAACCCATTGAAAAGGGAATTCCGTGAGCTATTAGTTTTCCCACTATGTCTGCTAATGCCTTCTCATAGGTTGTCTCTGGAGAAATGAATTATCTCCTGTCCTGAAGTGCTCAGATATGCATTATTTTTTTTTAATTTATTTTTTCCTTTATTTTTTTATTGCTAATGAGTGCCATTTAGGGCTTTTTATCTATAATAAAATTGCAAGAACAATTGCATTGCCTGCTCTATTAAAAAAAAAAAACAAACCACTATGTTTTTTATGCAGCCTGTGAACAACATGAGTGGCAAAGATTTTTTTCATCTAACACTATCAAATATCACATGAAAAAAATAGCATATACTGATGGAGGTTACTATTGATACAACTTTAAAGTTATTTAATAAAATTTTAAATTGATTTTTGTCATCATTATTAAACTGTGCAATTTCAGTTGCAGTGTTGGAGACTTTTCTTTACAGAATATTCAGAGCTTTCAGCACCGGTAATATTATTTCTATGAACTCAAATACCTTTTATTCCATTTCTTATCCCTTCTCTATTAATAACTCCACTAAAAATTAGTCAATATTACAGTATTCTTTCGTTTTGGAAAAGAGACAACAGAAGGAGCTGTAGTTAACACAAGGTTATGAACCATGGGGAGAGGATGGGTAGGAATCACTTGTTCAATACTTCTTCCAAGACAAGATTATGACAGCCCTGAATGAAGACAGCTTTGAAAAGACTGGTAAAGACAAACAGTAGTGGTGTTTCACACAGTGTTTAGGAAACTGCTGGCACAAACTGACTAGTGTGCATGAGATACGCCAGCACATATCATAATCACTCAAGGGATGCATGTGTCATACACCTGCAGGGATGCTGTAATCCAACCGAAAGAGTTGTGTGTGAGGACTGATCCTTGAATCCCTTGCCTTAGTGTTGTCATTTTCTCCACAATTTTGTGTAATTCAAAGATATTGCAGAAGAGATTCAAATTCATAGTTCATGCTCCAGATGCTTAAAACCATAACTTAAAATACGACTTAGTCTGAGAAGTTTGCAGTTAAGAGGGGTATGTGGTCGGTAAGGGAATAAAGGTCACAGAAATGTATGTTTGTTCAGATCCGGCAAGTATAAGTTTGTTGTTGTTGTTGTTCTCTTTTTATGTGGTTAAGGCCCTTCCCCTTTTGAATGCAAAGTATTTAATGAATGGACCTATAAGGATGCCTACAGTAGACAAGCTTGCCATGCCATTAGCTGCACTTACCTTTTTCTGAAAATATATATATTTCACTTGTTTTTATTACTCTGCCTTCCTAAAAAAAGTGTGTGAACTCTTACAGATAGATGATGCATGTTCTGCTTACCTGTCCACAGATTCCCAACCTCGGATGAGTCAGACAGAGGTAACTCTACTATTTTGATACTGTTTGTTCTATGTAGTAGAATTGGAAGTGTGATACCTGAGTTCCTGTTTTCTTTGCATTAGGTGTCCAACACACTGGAAGAACTTTGTTTTTTGGTCGTGGGATTTCTCCAGAAACCCCAGGTAACCCACACAAAAGACTGCTTAACATTTTTGAAGCCTGATCTCTCACTGTGCCATTGTCTACAATGAATTCTGAGGACCCAGAATGCAAAGTGTCATTCAGCGCTGGAAGTATTTCTATCAGTGTTTACTCTGAAATGCTATGTGTCAGAATGTAACACCTCGTAAAGACAACAGGGATACATCAATGTTTAGAAAATAATCTCCAGGTTGGGTACAAGGTGTTAGGCGTTTTTATTGCTCTAGATTAGAGAAACTGAATTCTCAATAGACAAAGAAATTGATTTAGGAGAGTCTGAGGATGTACAAGGGCACATCTGCTAAACACATCTAACTCTTCTAGGGCAAAGTAATCAATGCTCTCTACAGAGTTTGAAATGATTAGTTACATTGATAAGCAAAGACATATAATACATCTGCCAAGGAAGAATATTTCAACCCAGTGCTGAAAAGATTATGTATGTAATCAAAATTATCCATTGTTCTTTTTATTTTAATGAGTAAAAGCCTCTCTACCAACTATTATTCCCACAGGGTTTAGATGAGAAAGACAACACCAAAAGGGTAAGATGTCTACATATGTCCTACAATAACACTAAAAAAAAAGGCAAGAAAATCATAGCACTCTTGCCCTGTTTTGTAGTAAAACCCCACTTTTAATTTTTTCAAACAGTTCTTATTTCATTATTCTAAGACTCATGACTCGGGCAACTCAGACATCATGGTAAGTGGCGTAGCACCTCCCTGTGAGTGAGTACATGTGTGCTTGTATATAAAACCAAGGCAATGTTCCTTTTTGCAGTAGTCTCTCCAACTGTATAGCAAGCTCAGGACTGCGAGTTGCATGTTTAAAGTACAGAAGGTGTTTTAATAACATGGGAGAGGATCATCAGTACTGTACAGGTGTGGAAAAAAATCCAGCAAACTCAACCAAACATTCATGGAATTCCCACTGAATCTTAATCTTGCAGTTTCAAATTTTAAGAATGAGATCAAATACTTTTTTCAGGTTTTGGAACGTAGCACAAACAGTGAAACAATGTGGACTTACAGGAGCTGAGAACATGACCATACCTATTAGATACTCTTGAAGCATTTTTTATTAATTATTGATTAAACTGTATTAATTCATTTGCACGTCATAAATATGTAGAAGGCAAAATAGTATTTAAGTCTCACTTGGGCTTTGGATTATATTTTGAATGAAAAATATAGTTTAAACCATGGCCAAGAATTGTTGCTGTAAAAGTATTGTCATAAACCAACAAGTCAAGTACATGTGATCCATTCTCGCTTTTGAAGTGCAAACATACTCTGTTATCTGTGTGCATCTGTGCACCATAGGATTTTGACAAAGTTAAACACATTCATGTTTTCTTATTTCTTAACAATCATTCTTACATGCCAATGTCCAGTTTTGCCTTCTTCTTTACATTTCTCCAGAAATATGTGGTGTATTTCCTAGAAAGTGATATCGCTCACATTGGGGTCAATGTTTTCATGTTAGAGCTGCTTTGGAGGCTTTAATGGTAATTAAGGCACAGTGAAATGAGCTATTTCTGCTGCTGCTCCTGCTTAAAAGGTTACTGCATCCCACTTCACCACCATCCTGAATACCTTTGCCACTGCCCCCAGAGATTATGGCTTTCTCACTTCTCTTGGTTTAGCTGTTCAGATGATTATTTTCTAGCCATTCTCAGAGATACTAACTTAGGTGAGATCCACCATTCGTCAGCTTTATAACCTCTCTCCACTGCCTGCAAGACAGAGCCCAGGTGGACACGTGGGATGTCCATTAACTCCTTCACTCACATCAGACTCCTACTTTTTAGGTATTATGATTGCCTACCTTAGGCATATAGCACAAAATTGGCTACAAATAAGCAAGTTCTTTTTACTTATTAAGTACAATAACACTTTGGTAACTCTGGTTACTCCATATATTACAATTCTCTTAATTGCATTACTTTTGTAATATGTATTGTATCAAAAATTTTAAGTTATTTTTTAAATTACATTTATATGGGTGGAAGGTTTAAATTGGTCAGTGGAACACAGGTTTTAATACTTTATTTCTCCATGTGGACCTCTCTCCAAAATCCCACATGGCTGTATTTTTCCAGGGTGAGCACTTAGGCTGGACACAATGCCACTGGGCTTAACTAGGCTGTCTGCAAGCTTAAAGTCTTGTTGAACACAAGGAATTATCATGATTGGAGCTTAGATAGAGTGACCAGTGCCATGGTTACAAATGTCACTTGAGAATGGATTTCCACTGTACGCTATTCTCTAGCAAAAAACCCTTTTTTTTTTTTGTTGCCTTTTATTTTGAAGTAAAATGAACCTTTCCGTACGACAGAGGTTGAAGCTGCTAATTTCCATAGTAGAAAATTGTAGAAGTGTTAGTAGGAATACTGTATGGAAATATTCTCAGTACCACTCACAGAGACTGATCAAATTTGAATAATTCCAGGAGTCTGTAAATGGTTCTGAACTTTCAGTTAGTAAAGGTAGGATGCATAGCTTTTCCCTCCATCACTCTGTGTAGTGTAAATATAAATGTTGATACCTGTTTGTTGTCAAGTCAAAATGTTAGAAAAATAAGTTTCTCAATTAACACCTTCAGTCCTTTTTTGGTGCATGTTTGGTCCATAAGCCAGTATTGCAGAAAGATACTTTTTTTGCATCATAAGGGCTAAATTTCACTGTTGCTCATGTGTGTGTGTTCGTGTCCTCTCAGTCGTCTGTCCTGCATCCTTTACTGCAACTCGTTCCTCAGCTTAATGAGAGAAGACTGAAGAGATACAAACTGGACGTATGTAAAGTTAAACTCTGCATGCTTGTGTTCTCACACTTCATGATTCATTAGCTTTTCTGAAAATGCCCTTGTAGACCTTTCTGCTTATATATTTTGGTTGGACTACCCAACTCTTGGTGTCACAGAATATGCTTCAGGAAGGGTTATCTTGCTGCTGATCTTTTTTCTTCCTCATATTGGGAAGAAAAACAGAACCTGCTGTGCATAAACACATCCACCTCTCTCCCTGACTAGATAAGGAATTGAAAAGGTGGATGGGTGAAGGAGGAAACATGCTCTATTAAATTCATTCTTTCTTCCCAGTTTGGAACAACACCAGATTTTTTCACAGCTTTGACTTCTCTTGAGCTACAGCTTGCCTGATAGGATACGATCTAAGAAAGAAGACTCGAGCATTTTCTCAGCAGTCAATCTAAGAGACTGAGCAAAATACCTTCTAGAGGGCAGGCATTAAAACAAAACTCTAAGTAATCATACATCTTCATGAATACATATTTTTCTGTGTACATATATACATGCAGGTTTGTGAATAAACATGCATATTTATTACAGCGGGTATTTATTTCTTTTTAACATCTCCAAACCCTTGGAAGTTTAGAAGGTGGGTGTTACAAAAGTGACAGATTCTTAGCTTCAGCTGTTTTCTAATATCAAACCTCTGACATGACCTCAAACAAGAACACTATTTAATCTTTAAGAAGTGTCTGGCTGTAAGAGGAAAATGATATATTAACAAAAATCACAATTTCTCACCAGTAATTGTACTCTTGATTCCTTTTATGTTCTAGATTAATTTCTTAGTCTTGCAACAGCTGCCTATTTTGTTCCTCTTTTCACACATTGTTCACACATTGAATAGAAAAAGTAGAAAAAATTGACATATGAATACCATAAGACACTTCAAAGGCAACGTATAGAAAAATTTTTATCCTTTTGAAATATAAAAAATTATAGTAGTGATCAGATTATAAATCCAAGATGGGTATTTCAAACCCAGGTAATGCTAGAATGAGAAGAACAATAGAAATAAAAATCATACAGATGTTTTACATACAGCAAGAAACCAAATATAATGCTATATATGTGGTGAACATAAGTCAGAATTAAAATCAAGGCTCAAAAATGATGTATAGTTTAAACCCTGCTTCCTTTGAAAGCTTCCCTGGATTGAATCTACTTCTGTAGTTTGGAAATGATGGGAGTCATCCTGTTTTACACAATTCTCACAGCATTAGAATAGAGCATGAAGCGATTCTTTTCTATGACACTTCACCTTATGGTATTTACCCAAGAGATCACAGCACCCCAGTTTTTAGCTGAGAAATATCCTCATTGCTAAATAAAAGCCATTTACTTTTTATGTTCTGGTAAGCATAACACTGAGGCTATTTTGTTTCTCAAATTGACTGTCTCCCCACCTGCAGTACAGACCTATCACTCCTATCTGATACTAACAGAAGCAAATAAAATACTGTGATTAAGCTAATGTGTTCTCTAATCATGAAGGTCTCATTAAAGCAACTGGATACTTCACGTTTTTTACTTGTTACATTTAAATGGAATTTCTATTTTCTTCATAATTTGTTACCCTCCTTCCTGTATGGATCATTAGAGAGTTGTTTCACCCTGTGTGCAGCACAGACAGGACAGACTATCCTAAGCACTGCTCTTTGGGAGTTAATGTGAGAGGGATGGTTATGGTACACATTTGGGAACAGTCTGGGGTCTCATTCCTGGGAGCAGCACAAGTATTTTTGATATTTAAGCTTTGCATTGTTGTCCTCCTGCAAGACGCAAAAAGCAACTCTATCTGTAGAGACTCCGCCACCATGAAGTCACTGATTGTGCCTGGGTGATGAGGCCTGGAAAATCAGAGGCAAAGGCTTTTCATCATTTCTAATACCATTCTAAAGCAATCTGACCTGAGATAAAACTTCAGGTGGAATTCGGCCCCATTCATATGTTTTCTGCTGTTTCTACATGACAACATACACTTCTTGTCACTGACATGAAGAGAAATGCATAAAGCATTTAAGGAGTAAGACTACTGTAGTTCTGAAGAATTACTTTTTATATGTACATAAAAAACCTCTCTTGTATGTAGTAATTTACAGCTGTAGATATAATTTAAAATACTTTTTTTTTCAGGAAGACCTTCAAGGACCTGGAGTGATTCAAAGTAGAGGCTACTTTTTCTACAGGGTATGTTTTTTTAATTTTTTTTTATTTTTGTTTTGTGGTGAGACTTAAAAAAAAAAAAAAGCAGAGAAACCACTGAATTACAGAAGGAATTACTGTGATTGAGGAAACTTTTTTTCTGTAAGGGCAGTCCACCCTACAGGACTTCTCTAGGTCTGCTCCCGATATTTTCTTTAATTAAAATGCAGGCATAGTAGGAATTTTTTTTTAAATCATATTCCTAAGTTTGTGTATACATGATACCATGCCATGCCTTAAGAAGTCATTGATTATTTCATATCTAATTGTCAGAGAAAGTTCTAGAAAATGCGGCATTTTGGAAAATCTTCATAAAGCATTGTTCAACAGGGTATGTTTGCACATGATAGAAGTATGATTCCATGCTTACACACTGTGCTAGGTTTGACCTTGCTGTTTTCCTTGTGTTTTGACCAGTAAGGTAAAAAACTAGATGCAGAAATTCTCATGAGACTGAATCTACTGCATCCATCTTTTATGCCATAGAGCCTTTTTACTTCACTTTAGCAAAATTGAGAAGGTGGCAAGTCAGACTTCTGAATAGTTCTCTTGATTTTGGTTAGTATTTCTACTTAAATAAGAAAGTGGCTCATGGCTTTAAATAAGAATGTGGCTAGGGTTGTACTCAGTGATCTTAAATGTCTTGTTTGCAACCTAAATTATTCTATAACTAATGAAAAGACCACAAGTTTGTATAGTTACATTTCTTATGCATCAGGCTTGGATCCTCAGACTTGTTATGACAGGCCAAAGTTATGGGTAATACTAACATTGGTGCATTCATGCTTCCAGAGTAAAAGGCAAATCCTTATTAATCCCAGGAAGAAATTTTTTATCAACTTTAGTAGAAGTTGTATCAAGTCTCTCACTAGTGCAAAATATTTCTGAAAAACACCACAGTAAAAAGGGAGAAAATCTGCCTATATCAAAGAATACAGTCTAAAAAGAAAATCATTGAGAGTGACAGGTATTTGTTCGTTAATAGCAACGAACACTTATAACGCAATAATAACAACAATCGTAAAGCACATTTTAAGAAAATGCAAAAAGAATAAGGATTAATGATCTCTTGAAGTGACTGCTTACAGCTTTCTCCCCCTTATAAAACCATACAAGATCGACAATTCATTCTTCAATCGATATGCAGTAAATTTTAGTGTATAATTCTCCTCCAGAGGTAGATATGGATTAAACAATAACTTATGCCAGCTCTGTCTTTGATGATAATCACAATGACACTATTGAGAAATGTACCAGTTTCTATACACACCAAGTTGTTTGGGCCTTTGTTACTAAATTCTGTCAGTTTTATAGAGCACTTATTAAATATTTGTCTTTCAGCCACGTAATGGAAGGAGATCCGTGGATTTTCGCTAAGGAGGTATTTATTTAATACTTTTAATCATGATCTCCATGTAAATTAGTTCATTTTTATCCAAATAGACCACAATATTTTTGTTGAGAAGTTGTCTCAGAAAGCCTTTAACTGTGTAATCAACTTAGATTACCACCCACAAACTTTTCCCAGATGCGTTAAATACACTTATCTTCAGATGAAGTGAACAGAAGCTGTAGGTACTCAGTTCCCAGAACAGAGAGCACAGAGGTGTTTCAGGCAGCAAGAAATGGAAAATATCCCATGTTCGTAAACAATTTGGAAAGTACTAATTATGATAAGTATATCTAAGAAAGAACTGAGTCAACTACCTGTCAAATGCATGCTGAGAAGTAAACTGACATCCTGAAGGTAATCCCCTAATCTTACAAAGATAAAAAACTCATACTGAAACTAAGTGCAAACTTCAGGATTTAATTTCAGTGCATTCAACAATTTGGAGAGATATAAAAATGTAGACCAATATTATCACGCTCTCTTTTCTAATGTATTTTATACTGCCATCATATCTTAAGTGTTATATCCAACTTAGTGTTATATCAACAGCTAATGCTTTATCTTATTTTTCAGGATTTTAGATTCCTGACTTAGAACTAAAACTGCAGGAATGCTGAGTACATGGACATGCTGTTTTCCTTCCAATAATTATTCGTTATTAATGTACAATTAGAAATCACTCAAATGTAAATGTTCTTAAACCAGATTCTGTAAAGAAGTTCTTTACTTTCTTGATTATATTAAAAGCATATTAAAATTATTTGTTTCCTAGTATAATGATGTTTACAACCAGATGTAAAAGAGTCAGTGTTTGCATGCAACAGACGTTGCCTCTAACAACACTGTTAAGCAAATTTTCCCTTCTAAATAAAGGCCCCCAGCCGGAGAGTTGTTTTAATGAGAATGTTTGCAATGTAGACTACCACATTTTTTCCAGTATACATTGCAATTTGTGTGTTTCACTGGCTGAAAAAAAGAGACGAGAATCCCTTTTCCCTTAATAAAAGGAACATGAACAACTTGAATGTTTTGAAGAAATACTTGACTTTAATTCAACTAAAATACAATGGCATCTATTTTTAGCTATTAAGAACACAGATGCACTATGGTTCTCATTCAGAAGAAGATTTAACTGCAACTGGGATTACAATTTGCTTGAAAACTCAACTGCTTTTGATAGAGACTGAAAGAAACTCTACTCAGAAGCACAAGTCAGCCACACAATCTTCCCTGCTTCTCTGTCCGAGTTTATTTTCACACCAGAATTGTGTTATATGATGTCGTTGAGGTTGTAATTATATTGAAAGTAACTAATCATTCACAATTAGATGATCTTTAAGGTCCCTTCCAATCCAAACCATTCTGTGCTTCTATGGTTCAGTTTAGAAGTGGACTAAAGTTTTTAACATTGTATTGGCTGGTCATGGTTTGAATTGGCCTCAGCATTACTACTCCTGCTTCTCCAATTTCGGATGAGCAATGAAAGTTCAGACGGTAGCTGGAAAAATTATGGCCTCAGAGGAAGCCAAATTGAGACCTTTTCCTCTTCCTGCCCACTTGTTTTTGCTCTGCAGTTCACTGTGTCTCCACTCGAACCGGCACAATTATTTGTGAACAGAGCATCCAGTTACATGTGACCCCTGCTCAGAACTAGCACAGGGCCTGCTGCAAAATGCCTTTTATATTGTATTGTATTAAACTAGGTTATTTGTTTTAAGCTTTTCCCAGAAGTGCCTTACACCACAGGGTTAACAGCTCCCACTCCAGCAGGCAGGGTGGGAGCAGCCCACGGCTGACAGGCAGGGCAGGGAGCAGGGCAGCTCCCTTGGTTACCCCAAACCACCACCTGGATCAGATCACTCTTTTACTTTTGGTTTGTTTGGATTTTGTTTATCTTCTTGTTGGTTATTGGTTTTTTTCCTTTTCTTCTGGAGTAGTTTTAAGTGGGATCAGTTTTCTCGGCAGTAACCCATGGAGGATGGGCTGGGTGGCCGCCTCCTTCAGCCTATGTGAGGGTAGGCAGTGCCCCAGGGCAGCCATGCAGGCGGCACTGAGGGGAGGGCAGGCAGCAGCTGAGGCTGAGCGCCATGAGGGACTTGGGTCAGGGATACTGAACAGAATGACACATCGAGAGATTTTGGAATTCTTCCTCCAAAAGAAAAACTGAAAGATTTGCATATGAGGTACTTGCCACATACGTGAAGATGGCACGCCATTAGAGAAGAAAACTGTATTTTACTGCTGGAATCAAAACGTTCAGAATTTTTAATTGATTACATAATTAATTTGACTATTATGAGCAAAATACATTTCTGCTTCTAGTGTAGCACTCATTTTTGGTACAATATGGTTTCTAAATATATTACTTATATAAATTTATATTGCATATAAAATGCAATTTATTATTAATTAGTATAGCAATTACTATAGTTTCACTATATCATACATTACAGTTTCTGTGCTGTAATGGTGGTAGCTGCAGAACCACAGAATCACAGAACAGGTCAGGCTGGGAGGGATCACAGTGGGTCATCTGGTCCAACCTCCCTACTCAAGCAGGGTCATCCCAGAGCACACGGCACAGGATTGCATCCAGACAGTGCTTGACTATCTCCAGTGAGGGAAACTCCACAGCCTCTCTGGGCAACCTGTTCCAGTGTGTGGCCACCAACACAGTAAAAAAGTTCTTCCTCATATTCAAGTGGAACTTCCTGTGCATCAGTTTCTGCCCATTGCCTCTTCTGCTATTGTTTGGCACCCCTGAGAAGAATCTGACTCCATCCTCTGACATCCTCCCTGCAGATACTTATAGACATTGATGAGGCCCCCTCTCAGTTTTCTCCTCTTGGGCTGAACAGACCCATTCCCTCAGCCTTTCCTGATAAGAGAGATGCTCCAGTCAATAAACTTGTGTGGCTTCAAAAGCCAGCTGTGGATCCCAAATAAACATGTATTGTGTTTGGTTTGCCTCTTATTCAAGGTAGATTTTAATGGCTTTTCTATTTCTTACTTCATGAAAATGTTCATTTGAAGTTTATATTGAAGGAAGGCTCAGGGGAGACCAAATCAATGTCTATAAATTCCTGAATGGAGGGTATAAAGCAAATAGAGCAAAGGTGTTTCCAGCGGTGGCCTGTGACAGGACCAGAGGCATTAGGCACAAACTGAAATGCTAGAGGTTCCCTCCGAATATCAGGAAACACTTTTTTACTGTGAGGGTGACCAAGCATTGAAACGTTGCATAGTCTTCTTCCTTGGTGATGTTCAGAAGCTGTCTGGACATGGCTCTGGACAGCCTGCTCAAGGCTGATGCTATCTGAAGAGGAGAGTTGAATCAGGTGACCTCCCTTCCAAGCCCAGCCATGCTGCAATTCTGGAATTCTGTGATATACAGCACACTGTTCTTAGGCATAACTGTGACACAATCAACATTATTCAACTATTTAACAGGAGTACACCAATGCTTTTACTTACAGTACCATACAGAGTCAATGTGTTCATGAATTTGAGTTCAGAAAACTTTGGCACCTCGTACCAAGGCTTTAGCAATTGTTGCTACACCGGACATTCACATGCATATTTTGCTACATATTTTACAAGGTACTTTGCTGAGTTCTGCACAGCATTGTATTGTAACTAAGAAAAATGAGACATGCAGTTTACACAAAATATAAAAGCTAATGTGATCAAAACATTTCTTCTGTTTAGATTCTACCTGTACTTACTGCTGTTGCATTGTTAAAATGACTAAAATAATTCTAGGACTAGTGTATCTAGTGCTGTACTCTCAGAGAAAGAAAATAATTCACATAAATATGTGGAAGTTGCGAATCAAAACTATCATGTATTGTTGCTAGAGTACAATAATTGTACATATATTACTTTTTTTTTTGTGTAAAGCAATTCTACAGTGGCTTTCAGTTCATGAAATTAATAGCTGCTTTTAGTTCAACAAATTTCAGTAAAGCATTTTCCTTTTCTACCTTGCAAGTATTTTTATAGACGAAGACTGCCATCTACTGATTTTATATTTCAGTTTTCATTAATTATTTTAAAACTGTCTGGTAAATACTAGTATAAGTACAGTAATTCCTCCTTAAACTAATCTCATTTTCAGAATCACACAAATATTTAGTATCTTTCCTTAATGTTTTCTTGCTTCATCTCAAATGATAAATGCTTATACAATTTGTTTGTTACTCAAGTTTCCCAAATCTGGTACTGAAGAATTAAGAAAATTTATTTTAATGTTATATTATTGAATAAAGATTGGCATAGAAGCCTTTCTAGCTCTAAAATTATAAGACCTCAAGCTCAAGAGTTACTCAAATAATTTAAGTAATTGAGATGCACTAGATGTTACTTTAAAATGCATGTAAAACGTTCCAGAGATGCTTATTATTACTTTTACTTTCTAATTAGGCAGCAACACTTGCAGGAATGGAAACGTCTTCAGAGGAAGCAAAAGTATGGGAAGCTAAGAGAAGTAAGCTTTTGCATACTGTAGAAAGCAGTATGCAAAAGAAGTTTACAAGTGCTCCAGAGGATGTTTGGGTTATAATTCATCATTATTGGTCAAGGTAATTACATTCTTGTGTAAGATGTAGAATTCTTCAATACAAAGAATTGAACTGGTAATTAAAAAACAATACCTAGAAAAATTAAATACAAGACACTAATGAAATAGTAATTGTTTGGAGGCAATGGAATCACAGAGCGTCTGACCTCCTCAATTTGTTAATTCACTTTGTGAGAGTTAATCGTTCACTTTTGTTCAAATACATGAAAGATTTATTTTGCTGTGCATGCTTATCACCATGCTTATCATCATGTTTGTAACCTTACTGAGATCTCTGAATTTCACTGGGAAAGTGGCGTCCACTGTTTGTTTGCAGATCTTTTCTCAGCGGGAGTGGTCTGACGGGATTATTTCTACCTTTTTTCCCCCTTTGACTTGAACAAATCAAAAGCCCATCAGGAAAAGTCTCTGTTATGCAAACTTTTATATAAACTGGTTAAATACAAGGCAGGTTCATTGGAATAGCTGAACATGGGGGAATATATATGAAAGCAGAAGGTATGAGACATACTTTTAAATAATTCACATTATGGAAAAATTTTATGCTGTTGGTAATCATTAGATCTAAAGGCCACTCTTTAAAGGCTGAAAAGGTATTTGATTATTTTTGAAAAACAAAAGGTCTGCAAAAAGCAAAGATTTTGTATAGAATTTTGTAATTCTGCGGTAAGAATATTGCCTAAGCACGGGTATTTTGCAATTTCATGGTTAGATATTTTACTGAGATAAAGTTGGTTTGGCTCTAATTTTTGTTGTTGTTGAGATGTATCTTGGTCTTTATTAAAAGTCAGTTCCTTCTTCTCTTGTGAGAATTAATTGCGATTATCAGAATAAATTGTAACTTGTTTTTACAGCAGAAGTTGGACAACACAAAAAACACCGATGTGATGAAACCTCGTACTGCTCGAGAAAATTTTAATTAAGATCATCTGTTCTGACATAAATTAGTTCAAGTATGGTTTTTTATTCCTTCGGTAAGCCTATTGGTAGATACCTACTGGCAGATACCACTTCTGGAAGCTTTTGTTTTGCAGATTCAAAGAGATAACTAGTAGATGCATTTCAGAGACAATGGTTTATCTGCCATTATCTGCCATTTCAAACTGGAACTCTAGCTAGCAGTTTTAAATGTAAATAGGTCATCAGGGACTTTAGTTATGACTGCACAGTCACTTCACGTATCAAAGCTGGCTGCTATAAAAGTATCACTGCTTCCTCTCAGCAGCGAGCCTCCCTCCCACCACTGTGGCTGCTGCCAAGGGACACAGGCACAGTGTGTGACAGTGGAAGCAGATGCGACAGGAAAAGAGCCAAACCTCCCCTTTGGTGACTCTGTCTTTGTCCAAGCAAAGTGACCACACGGTTATAATTACAGCCATCAGATGCGACAAAGCAGCAGAAAAACCCAAGGTAATCTGCACCTTAAAACCAGATGTTTCTGGTGCTGAGTCAGTTACGCTGTTTGGAAGAAAACGCTCCAGGAATGTTAGCCAACCTTACTTTACAAGGATTATGTGGATTGTGACAGGCTTTCAAGTCAACATCCACTCATTTTAGTATTCTGGAATGATGTGAAATTTAGTTTCAACATCAGTTTCCTCAAACAGATCCTCTTTTGAATAGGCCATTGTGGATCAAAAAGGAACACAGTGAGCAGGTGGTTGTTCTGTGGCCCTGAAGTGTATCACACGCAGGATGGTGATGGCATTTCTGTAGGAAACATGGCTACAGTTAATGGAAGTGCACTGGAAATTTCTGCATTTCCGGCCCAATCCAGCCCCATCATTTACCAATTCACAAAAGATCTGGTACTTCTAATTTGGCATTGTCTGAAAGTTGTGTTAGCTCTCACACAGCCCGCCTGAGTGAAACATAACTATCATTACACAGCAAACTCACACTGATTACAAGAGCAGAGTAATAGTATTTCTAGGAGAATAGCTTCATAAAACCACCACACCACCTCTAAATTGTCCTGTTCCTTCAGGATCCTTTAAAATACTTCCAAAAGAGAAGTAGCATTTAAAAAATGACCTTGCTTAGGCCACAGCTTCGACAGAAAATGCAAATGTGTGTCATCTCCACAGCTGTGTTGCCTCTTTTGATCTTGTCAAAGAATAATTTGTTACTGCCACATTGCAGTAAGTAGGTGTTATGCTCCCATTCATGAAAGGTGTAAAGAGAGTGCAGCATCTCTACTTCTTCTGAAGAATTATCACTGGTTACTAAAGATCTTCTGGCAAATTTGATAGATACAGCCTGATGTTATTTTTAGCCTCTGGTTTCTTGATTATATTCTGGTTCTGCTAATTACGCATTCGAAAATATTCCCGCATTTTCTCCTGGACGTTCCATTCCTGCTGTATCCTATTATCTCTACTACATATCATCATAAGAGTGTTATCCTTTGTACAAGTAATTAATAATATTGTTTTCCTTACGTCACATTTTCCTCAACTGAAAGCTAGAATTAGAGTATTATGAATCAGTAACAAAAATAAGTGTTTTTATTAATGCTTTTAGAATTCTTCCAGTGGAAAAGCTCATGGTTAGGTCTTCGGGAGCATTACTGGTAAAGAAGCTCCTGTCCCTACAGTATCTTTGCATAAGACCTTGGTCACAATTGTGAACCAAACTGGGAAACCGAACTACCTGAAAAGTAACCCAGGAAGGAAATCCATGACAATTTGCAGTCAAGTTCTTTATTTCATTCTAGACACAAGCACGAATTAAACTTCTGTACATACTTTTACATATATTGCTACTCAGGTATCAATTGAAAAGTAAAATCCTTGTAACTGAGAAAAAAAGTTAGGATTACTTACACAGTATTACCCCCAAGCGTTTTATTTTACAGAAAACGGTTCGCCGCAATGTTCTGCTGCAGGCGTAACAGGTTTATGTTTAAATAGTCGCCGCTTCTTTACTGAATGGTATTAAAAGCCTTGTACACACAAAAGGGCTGAGGCAAACACGTCTGTTGTCTGCCGCTCTGGGAAGTTTCACCGGTTTATGCACAGGAAAGAAGAAACCACGGACCACCGCCGGGACGTGTTCCTTAAACCGCTAAACCCCTCGGGAGGCATTTCCCGAAGAGCACCCGAGATGCCGCTTGTTCCGCTTTGGCAATGCGCGAGTGACGGCGTTCCGTGCCGGGTTCACCGTGCCGGAACGGGTGGGGAAGGGTCTCTGTCCAGCAGAGCCGCTTCCGCGGGCTCGGCTGGAAGCTCTGCGCCTGCAGCACGGTGCCCGCTCCCCCGCCCGCAGGCCGGCTGCCCGCCCGGCGGCCCCTGTGGCTCCGCGCCGCCGCCATTTCCTCCGGCGCGGGGTGAGGCGAGGCGAGGTGAGGCGAGGTCAGGGAGGCGCGCGCCCACCGCGCCTGCGCAGCACGCGCACCC
>VZTD01002729.1:1748204-1829406 GCA_013397725.1 Rhagologus leucostigma
TTTTTTTTGGTTCCGATAACTTTATTGTGATAACTGCAGCGTGTTCGCGCTGGTAAAACCTGAGGGATTCTCAGTAGCCCTCAGCCTTTTTTCTAGTTACTGCGGCCTTGAAGTCAGTGTGTTAAATACTCCGTGCATGCAGGTGTGAAATATGACCAGCGAGGGACTGGAAATCCGTGGTACTTCAATTTTGTGTTTAGGTTAAGGTGGATCAGGATTTCTGGTTGGTTTCACTTTCAAATTCCAGCTACTTTAGGCCTCGATATAAATTGGAAATGGGTTTTTTCCACGAGGAGAAGTGCTTGTGAACTAATCAAACATATTTGCAGTGAGAATTTTGAAAGGCTGTTGTTTTCACGTGCTGGTAGGAGTTAACCTACCAAGAAGCACAGGGAAAGTCAGGTACGGTTTTGGCTGGAATATGAAATGGCAGGTAGAGGTGGAGAGGCTGATCGTAGAAACTGATCTTCTAAATCTTTAAAGTATTTTTTCTTAAATGACTGGTTGACAAGCAGTGCTTTTGGTGGCAGTATTGACTTGACCTGGCCTGCCTCTTCCTTGCTCCAGCTGCACCAGCACAACGGTTCTTGGAGTTGTGTCTCATAACTAGCTTAAGGAAATGATCCAGGTTGAAAGTAACTATCTTGGTTTTGTTTTGTTTTTTTTCTTTTTAATGTGGTTATATTTAGCTGGTATAATTTCTATGAGTAGCAGGTGTGTCAGGAGGCGAGAGGGTTGTTTAAGCAAATACCCTAGTGAAAGAAGTACTTGAGAAATACACCTTGACTGTGGGAGTCCTGGCAAAATTCAGTATGAGCAGTTGCAGTTGTTTCACAATGTTCAGTTTTACAGAAATAATATTGACTTTGTTTATAAATGTCTTCGGAGTTTGGGCCTGTTATTTGAAATTGGACAGCATTTGATTGTTGTAATAGAGGGATTCTACTTGAAAGTAACTCTTAATTATTTTTTAATTAAACTGTTAATTTTCATATGTATCCACTTAAGATACTTCCTCGAACTTGTTACAGACACTGCTTTCAGATTACCAGACATAATCTATTTGATTTAGGTTCCTTTTGTAGAATATGGCAACTTGTCTGAGAATTTTTTTTGGTAAGGCAAGGGTTACTGCTTCTTAACAAACAATTCAAACAGGGAAAAAACCCCCAAACTTCCGGGTTGATATTTAATAGTTTAAGGTGCCATTCAGCCATGTCTTGTTTTTTATTTCTTCCACTTCATATTCTTACTTGGAAAAGTTTAACACGTTTAGGCAAAATAAAAGAATATGAGGAAAGCAGTGTGTTTTTATTACTAATGCTCTTCTAAGGACCCCCAAAACCTCTGCTGTAGGTAACTTCACTCTCTTTGTACTAAGCAATTTAAAAACTGAGTGATAATTACTTTAAATTTAATTTGTAGTCTTGGTTAATTAGCTTCTTAGTATATAATTTCACAGAAGCCGTGGATCCTCTGTGGTTGGATTGGTCTTGCAAAAGAAATTGCTGCTTTTAAGAGCTTTGAGCTTTTGCTCTTTTTTCCACCCGATTTTAAATTTCTGCAAAAAGTTGAAGATATAAACTAGTAGTAGAGGTATTGCCCCTCACCTTTTCCACATATTCTTTATATGAAATGTTTTTATCAACTTGGAAAGTTGTGAATTTTTTATTAAAAACCAAGAAACTTGTGTTGAAAATATTTGTGAATCAAAAATGCAGTTTTCTTCACTAGGTAATTTCCTTATTTGAAAGCAGCTCCTTTTATCTATGCTTTCCTTGAGGAGATACATATAATTTGTTGTCAGTGCCTCATGGTTTCAGCTTAGTTTTATAGATGAAGACTATGGATAGGTCTCCTCTAAGAATAGAAAATTAGTATCCTAATACTGTTTTTAATACAAAATACAAAATATAATTCAGAAGAAGTGGAATTACAGCTGAAAACTGCCTTTTCACATTGTAATGGGTTAGTTTTTCTTGAGGCAAAGACTTTGGTAGATCTCTGAAGTAAAGAAAAGTTCATTTTAGTGTTTCAGCCTTTTTAAAGTACTAGCTTCCCTATGAATATTGGATTCTATAAAGGCCAAATGAGAAAGCAGATGCAGAACTGTTGCTGATGACTGGTGATATTAGTAGGTAGTGGCATAGCGAAGTCAGTAGTGATTGTTCCTGCCGTTCTTACTTTCTGTTTATTTACTTTGCCGAGTATTTCTAACCTTTCACTGTTATTGAACTGCTTCACCACTGAAGGGGTGGCACAAGACCAGGAGAGTCACTAGGCTGTTGGGAGAACAGTAGCTGTTTTACAGTAGCTTTAGCTCCAGAGGAGAAAAAGAGTGTGAGACTAGAGAGATAGTGACCAAACCAGTCAACTGTTTCTCTCATCTTAAGCTAATACTGAATTATTGTTAGTAGTATTGGTACTATTATTTTGGAGTTAGTGGTCTTTCAGAATAAAAAGACGTGTTGGAAGCACGCCTTCAGTCCCTTAGCGGAATCTGAAATGAAAGATTCCAGTGTCTCTCTGTTACTCTGGCGGAAGCAAATTTGGCTATATCCGTTAGGAAGGTACCTCATTCACTTCTGTGGGTGGTCCATGTGGGGAAAGGAACTTATTAGTATAGTTGGTTATTTTGTTAACTTAGTGGGAATCTGTAATAATTGGAAACTGTCAGACATTACACTGTTTATTTGTTGTAGGACTTAAAAGATGTGAAATGCAAAATCACGGAAGAGAAAGGAGACTCAGCAGTCATGCACCTGTGTGCTGCCCTGAAGGATTGAATTCTCTATCCCTACTGCTGCCACAAAATTCCTTTGTCATGTAAAAGCCACTTTAATTTTTGCATACCTCGCGCCTGAGTGTTTAAATTTATAGTCTTAATGTTCTCTTACCATACTTTCTGTGTATATTATAAATTCTTTTTTATAGCCACTTTTAGAATATGTAATCATATACATAAAACATTTTGGTCGTCTGTGGTTATCATATATTTAATATTATGTGGAAGCAACAAGGCTTCACAGATTCTTTCAACAGTTTAGAACTGCACACTTGGGACTCTTTCTAACAGTTACATTTTGTCATTAAAATCAGTGAATTAGTTTCCTTATTGTGTACTGATGTTCTGAGAAACATTGCTGAGTATATTATGAAATCATCATTAGTAGTATTAATATTTTATTAAATATGGATCCTTAAAAATTAGTTATATATATGAGATTCAAGACTGATAATGACTTATATTTAGAGTGTGATGCCTTTGAAGCTTAGTAGATACTATGGACATTCCTCATATTCATGATAAAAATGTAGCCGAATTAGGCATAAATGTGGCTGCTTCAGTGCTTTGTTGTTAAAACTGCGTGTTTGATAATCTCAGAGTATGTGAGAAGGCTTCAGTTTTGAAGCTAGTGTCATTTTACTGATAATGACAGCCTGGTACTACAAGATAAATGGCGTTAGACTATTATGCTTTTGTTAACACAGAAGGAAACACTTCTTGGAGTAAGACAGATCCAATTAAAGTGGATTTTTAAAATAAATATGTGACATAATTTTTCTATAGAGGTCCTTCTAGAGTTCCATTAAAAAGGATGTTTGCAGGTACCTCTGAGATGGTTTTTGTTGTCTGTTATTTTGGTATATGGCCAGATCCATAAACATAGAGGCGTTAAAATAGATTTAGAGGATTTTGTGTGTCCAGCCCCAAATAGAATTTGTAGCTGTGTTAGAGGTTTCTAGGTTTTCACTAGTAAAGTTTTCCAAAGTTGAACATCAAAGTTTTGTTCTCATTCGCATCTTCCAGAATCTTATCACAACTAATCATCTTGGCATCTAAATCTATTTACTATTCATAAATTAGGCAATCTGTAAATTAGGCCTTCACTTGTTCAAAGGCATGTTCAAACCACACCTCAGGCACACCTATGGAATTGGACTTGGACCAAAACCCTGTGTTGACTCTCTCTTTTGTTCAGAAGCACAAAGGAGTGAGGAGGAAGAGGTTTTGTTCATGTCTCCTTTAAAAAATAAAAGTGTCCAAAATAAACAACAAACCAACAAAACTCCAAAGCCTAGAACCTCACTTTTCCTTGCAGACAAGATGATTAAAGTCTAATTGGGCTAAAGAGATATACTAGCCAGTTGTTTTCTTGGAGGAAGAGGACATGATATATATACCTGTATTCTGGCCTATGTTCCATTTAAAATTTTGAATGCCATTACAAACTGGAAACCATGGTTTGTGTCTCTTGTTTGCTGCCCTTCTTCCTAGAGAGGCACGCATACCGCTGGTGCTGCTCTGTTCAGCAAAGCTTTACTTTTTGTTTTTGCTTCCATATTCTGAAAATTGCCACTGAAATGAGAAGTTAGGAGTTGATGCATCTTCCCAGTGAGATGCAGAGCCTGCTGAGATTATGGTTTGAACACCACTTGGCAGAGTAGAGATTGGCTTTCCAGTTTCTGTGTTCCAGGTTAGTGTGCTGTAACCCTGTGCTGCTGGACAAAATGAGAACTCATCTTTTCCCCTACTGGCTTATTAAAAGAATATATTACTCCTGCTTTGATGGGAAAAGCTTAGCTACATGTACAACAAGGACAGGGACCAGGATTGTAACTACTAACCTTACCTGTGCCCTAGGCCTTCAGAAATGGGTGAAGGTGAAGGCACAATACTGTGTTCACTGGTTACTTCCATAGTTTGCATCTCTATTAACTTTTCCAAAAGTCTTGCTGAGTGATGAAACTCTCTCTGGCTTTGGTACTTAGGAATTGTAGATCCTTTTGTATGGAATCCCCTTTTTGTGACCTGTTTTAGTGAAGACAGTGCTGCTTTGGCGTTGTGCTGCCCGTTACAGCCAGAGCAGGCAGCAGAACTTACTAACCACATTGCATGGTAGTGGTCTTGCTGTGGGACACTTAGAAACGGAGGAATACCTGGGAATGGCTTGATCATCCATAATGATCAAGCATAATGATCAGAATTTTAAGTGCTTTATAGTAGGGAATAGTATTGCTAATGGCCTCACCTACAAGAGTTTTTAGCTTGCAGCTCCACGAGTTTGTGAGTGTATCTCCATTGCTTGCAGAAGAATGATCCCAGATCCCATGAACGTGTCATCATCTGCCAAACTGGTAGATCTCCAGAAAGTTTCAGCACTTTCTTCACTGGGGCAAGTATTTGTGAACGTAGAGGAGCCAGGCTGCCCTGTAAGAAGTGGCTCTTGTAGGAGGTTAATGTGTGAGTTTCCTAATGTGCATTAGAAACACTGAGGAAATACATATTTTTACATCTTAAATTATGATCTTAATGAGAGTATGAGATACTAAGCTGCCTAATAAAAAAGATACTTCAAAATACATTAATTTAATATTTCAAATTCTGAGAATCATGCTGGTGTTATAAATAAAACAAAAGTCTCCATTTTTACATTTGAATAAAGTTTTTAATGAAATAATACATAATATTTTCTGACATTCAAGGGCATTTGAAGTGTTTGGTGGCTATTGCATTGCATCTTAAATGCAATGTCAGTGACTGTCTGTTGAGTTTTGGCTATTACTGACATGTGCCCTGGCAGAATAATGTTCCAGGAGTTTAGTGGTTGCTGTTGAGAAGATGGTTGTGACTACAGAGAAGGTAAACTCCTGCTGATGTGCTAAGGTAGAAGGTATGTAATTTTTCAGTTTACTCCTGCTAGAGACATGTTAAAGGTTTGGATTTTCATCAGTCATCCAAAAGCCTCAAGATACGTTAGGAGAAAAAACCTGTCTTGTTTCACGTGGTAACTTTCCCAGTCCTTAGTTCCCCAAAGCTTTGGTTGAAACCTATGTGTGAAGTTGTAAAAAGATAAATCAAAAAATATTTTGCTGAAATCTGCTTATTTCCCTTGGCTCAGTAAACAACTAGGAAATTTTCCTCGATTAAAAGCTGTAGGGAGTTGCCTTTTTTTAGGCCTGATTTCCTAAGAAAATGTGATTTATGCTTTTTCCTAGTTTTCTCTCATTCTTTCCTTACATATTCACCAGTAGCTTTTGAAATCATTGACCAGTTGTAGCCGTATTTGTAGGAGGGATGGAAATTGCAGACTGTGATGTTACCACAGGTTTTGGGAAAATGGGCAAGCTGGGTAGAGAGAAATGTGTCACTGCCCTCTCTTGAGAGAGAGATAATGCAATGGGATTTTGGTACTGACCTTTTTTTTTCAGCGTGCACTGAGAACAGGAGTTGTTCTCAGGGCTTGAGGAGACAGGAGGAACATCGGCCTGTTTTGGAAAGGGATGGGGACCAACAGTACTGTAGTGTGACATTATAGCAAAATAATATTAAAATAATAATATTTTCTGTCAGTATAAGAACAAAAGACAGTATTTCCCACATCAGATTTCCAGTAAGACCACTCCTCTGTCTTGTAACACGGAGTTACTGGTTGAAAAGCAGGAGCTGAACTTATGTCTAGAATGGCATTTCTCGTCTCCTTTCCTGTCTGGCCCGTATTTGCATTACCTATTTATCATGGTAAACGGCAGACTGAAATCTACCTCATTATGGTCAACTTAAAGATTTTTATCGAGTCTCAGTAGAGGAATGTAAGGTGTCCTGCTGGTTGGTTTAGAAAAACACAAAAACTTAGTAATGGTAAAAGTGAAAAAACTGTATTAACAGCTTGTGCTGTTTTCATTTCTAGAGAATTCTCTGCTGAATAATATGAAATATACTTGTCAAGCCTTCAGTAACCAACATAATCTTCACAAATTTTAATTTATTGATTTCGAGCATTAAAATAGTTCGTTTTTAAAATATCATAGCAGACTGCAAAATAGGTGTTTTTGGCTTGTGCTTATTTTAAAGTAGTTTTCATAGCAACAACAAATACTCTGAAGGAAACTGGATTTTCCTCTACTGTGAGTAGAAAAGCAAGTAGCAGCATGAATCACAGCTTCCAAGAACTGTCAGAATAGGAATGCAGATACGCTCTCTCTCTTACTCGCACACGCGCACACACACACGCACACTTTCCTGTCAGTTTTAATGTAGTAATGTGATTTAATAAAGTTTTCTTGCCATCCACAGCAGCAACATCCATTATATGTAATCAAGCTACTACTAGCAGTTGTGTGTTTAGAACTACAGTTCAGAGCTAGTATGGGAGTTCCACTAATAGTTCTCTAACATCTCAGCAATACATATAATGTATTTTTCTGGAAATGTTTTTGTTGTTAAAATGTTCCACTTCATTTTTTTTATATAGTCTTTTTTTCCAGCTCAGAAGCTTTAGCTGAACGTTTTGTGCTGCCCTAAAGCTTTTCGTGATGTTTCCTAGAAAATAAGATAGTTTCAGCCTTGAGAAGCTTGTGATCTGAATTTCACTGACATAGAAAATGAGGAGAATGACCTCAGAAATGGGGACAAGGATTCAAATTAATAAGCAAGTTATAGTGAGTGAATTAAACAAGTTCTCATTTCTAAGAACATGGTAAGCTAGATCAGCAACAAGTAGTGTGAGAATACAGAAGCAAAAGACAGCATAAAGCACGTCCAAATAATGTAGGGATTTGGAGGAAAAGAAGCAAAATATTTTGCAGGATCTGGAAAGCACAATGAAATCAGAAAAGTAGTCTGAATCAAGAGGAAGAGTAACTAGAAGGTTTTGTGAAATAGGGCAGGAAAAAGATCTATAGAAACTTAAAAATTATGTTGATGGGTTTAGCTCTTCTAAAGAAAAAAATGAGACAGGAGAAGGATTTGAGAATATGCTGTTTTGATCAGTTTGGCAGGGAGATTAGGACACAAATTCTAGTACTAAGATTTTTTTTTTAACTCTTTAAGAAATTTTGCTGTCACTCGAACTTGCTTTTAAAGTGAGTGGCAAAACAACAGGCAGCTGAGCCTGAAAATTTCATCTCAGGCATTCCTGCTGCTCTGTCACTACCTTCTGTTACACACAGTTTTTCTACAAGCTGGAGGACTTTGTATGAATTTCAGTACAATTGAGGGTGGGACTATAGAAGTTTTTAACATCAGTGGTGATTGACATACTACCATTTTATCTTAGTCAAAAGGATTACAAACTTTTTTCACTAAAATAACTGAAATTGCTTTTCCAAATTATTTTAGTTAAATTTGTACTGCCTTTATATAGACAGTTAGATTTATGGTTGATTTATGTTGAGTTATGTTAAACTGTGTTGCCGACATAAGAAATGAAAAATAATCTTTCATAAACTGGGATAGATTTTTTTATAATGCACCTAGGCTTCCTGCCCTGTAGAATTTAGTTTGCCAGTTCTTATCTATATACTGGTATTTGATTCAAAACATTGATTTCTAACATTAGAATATTTCATTTGACTACATAGAAAAATAGATATGTAGGTGATAATGGTCGGTATTTCTTATCCCATTAGACTTGGCAGTAGATCTTCCTCAAACTTTGGCATTCTTCTTCCCCAGGTTGACAGCTTCTTTCTGTTATGTGTACTGGGGGACGAGGTGGTAAAGAACAGGGGTTTAGAAGTTACTTTGTTTTGATTATTTTATGTCAAAGGAAATCTGCCTTTCTTTGCATACAATGGAAGGGAATAGATTTATGTATGCGTTAAAGGATATGCTTTGCCACATGGGAGTGTTGAATAGAAAATATTAACAGCGGGTAACTAGCAGTAGATTTTCCAGCAGGATTGTCATCAGTTAGATGATATTACCAAGTTGGTGCATGTGTATTTAAAACACAGCACGGTATGTAGGAATACAGGATTTATGATCTGTAGCAGGTGGGGAGCTATTTCTTTGTTGAATGGGTATAGTATTTGTATATAGAAATCTCTGTTGTATGGTTAGCTTTTGCTCAACACATCTAACTGAAATTGGTTTTTTGTTAGTGAGGGGAGTTTGATTAGTGAGTGGAGGGAGTCTTGTGCTGTTGCATGCCATGTTCTCTGAGAGTTTCAAGTTGTGTTCTGAGGTAGATCACATGTCCTGTTTGAACCGTAGTACACACAGTTAAGATTTTATTGATGCATTTTCTTTCCAGAAGTTTGCATAGTGTATTATTCATGATCTGCAAGGTCATAATACAATTCAAAGCAGTTATAATGCAATAATTGTAATATTAATGTTTTGTGGACATCGTTACATCTGTAAATTTCATGTTACCATTGGGCTATTGCATTTGTCTCACAGCTTTGGATTTCAGACAATGCCAGAGCTACGTAAAAGGTAGTATCCAATGTTGAAGTTCTCTTTCATGAGTATTTACTTCCTCATATTGAATAGAGGAATTGGAAAGTAAAATTGTGGACAACTTAAGGATGCATATAAAATGACTGAAATGGCAGGGGAGAAAACAGACATAATCAAGGGCTCATCCTCAAAAGTTGTTTTGAACAGAATAATTTTTGTTAAACTGTGGGTTTTTCTGTTGTTTTTCAGAAGACTGTGCCAAAGAAGGCTTTTACTCAAATGACATCACATTTGGACTACTAATGCTACCCACCCACTCTACAAGGCACAATGTATTTCTAGGTAATTGAAGTAAGTATGTAGATTTTATTGCTACTAGAACAGTAATGCTTTAAACAGAAACATGTATTTTTCAACCTCGGGCAAGGTAGACATTGCACTTCAATTTGAGATTCAAATTAATGATGTGTGTGGGCAAGAATAAACTTCAAATAAGCTTTTTATAAGCATTTATCCTGTACACTGGAGCATGGAATGAAACAACCGATCTGTACTTGAGCTGGCTTGGAAACTAGAAGGAAGAAAAAACTTCGACCTTATGGAGGCACTGTCCCCAGCAATGCAGTGTGCTGATGTGGCCCTGTGGTTTCTGGAGACTAAGCTAATATCTCTCCCAGGGTTGTGTTGCAGTGAATGAGCATATGTGCTGCCATGCTCACTGCTTTTCTGAGTGGTTTTTTTTTTGATTTTTTTTTTTGTAGATGCTCTTGTTTAAGTTGAGATTGCTTAATACCCCATTCATGTAAGGATATAGCAGAAGAATGCATCTTAATGGGTTCAAGTACCAATATCTCTGTTCACATGTCACCTTATTTATGAAAGGATTGCTTCTCCCCACTTCCTTGATCAGATACTGTGTACTGTCCAGCTGAGGAGAAGGTGCAGATTTTCATCTTTGCAAGATTTGTCCATGTCGTCTCTTGCAGTAAGGTTACTGATTGCTTTGTGCATCACACAGAGAGAAGCACAGAACAGCCGGGTAGTTTGTTTATGCATCTTTTGAGCAACAAAGGGGTTTTGATTCAAATTATCATGAGGATCATGGCCGTGGCCCTCTGTAGACTTCATGTATGTGTTTTTATGTTTTAACTTTCTAAGTAGGTGTTATTTTTCAGATGTTCTGTTGTTTTTTTGACTGGGTCAAAACATACGCTTTTATACTAGGTCAAAAAAAAATCCCAAGAAATTGATCTATTTATGTAGATCAGACATTGTGCCAATCTTGCTGAAACGGGATTATTTTGTCTTGCTGGCAGAAAGCCTTCCTGTATTCCTTATGGCTTATAATGCATTGGAGGTGCTTGGTCATGCATGAAGTTTGGTCATGAATGGAATTACAGGTAGCAATGCTTGTAGTTAAGGATGCTTGACGCTTTCTATTGCAGAACCCTGGTTTTACTTGCTTATAATTTAGTAAGACTTAAATCTCTGTGTTATATGTCTCCTTCACCTAAAATTCAATGAAACATCAGCTTGTGTCTGAGAATGAGTTGAGAGGGAAGAACATACTGTTTTCTTGATGCAAAATGCAATGAAAATCTTGCCACTGGAAAAATAAAGCACCTGCATATGCTGGAGCAAGCACTCAAGGTTTTAGGTGAAACAAATAGTTATGCTGCAGTACCTGCCCTTTTTTTTTTCTGCTACCCACTTACATTAGGCAGCATGATAGATTTCTGAAAATGTTTTTAACCAGTTCATTGACTTTCCTAAATCCATTTCATCTGTCCAAATCAGATGAGGTAGATATATTCCAAATCCTTTTAGTCATAAGCAGACAGAGCTACTGAGCATGTTCTAGCTGGACTGTGAGAAGTAAACAGGTCTAATCTCTTCCACTCCGTTGTAGTGTCAGGTACAAACACTGAGTAAGAAGATTTTCTTCTGTACTCTTTGTGCTTTTCTTTAACCCTGTCACCCATCTACTGTTGATTTGATCCTTCAGATTCTGCTTCAGAATCAACAAAATGGACAACAAAAAATGTTGTCCATTTTTTCATTCATTTTTTCTCTATTCTTTGCTTTTTCTCTTTATTGCTACTCTTATGTTCACAACAGTTCATTATAAAATTGATCATTTTGAACAATGCAGGCTGTGTGTGGTTAAAAAGTTATGAAATACTCTTTTGAGCATTCTGAAAACCTCTGTGTATTGTGCATCTTTGGTGTTGCTTTTCAAGTAACATTTTTAGAACATGAAGACCATATTTCTTCTGAAATGGAAAGGCAATATACTTTAAATTTTCAAATTATGTACGTGTGAAAATTTGTATAGTGTTGTTTTTCTTAGAAGACAGTTTTTCTTTAGGAATTGCTCTAAAGAGATCTGATTTTTTTTGTTTTCATCTAAATTTATCAAATGTAGAGAGAAGCCCATTCTTTCATTTGAAAATCTTCTGGAAATTTATTTGGATGTTGTATACTGAACGTCAGTGAAACTAGGTGAGTCTGAATATTTTGGTTATTCTAAGCAACTAATGAATTGATTGTATGGGAAAAAAAAATTTAAAATCCTGTTTGTAACTTACAGTTCTAGGAGAAGCTCTGTCATATAACCTAAAATCTAGAGGATTAAATTATTGTATAAATAATGTAGCCCAGAAAAAAAAGGCCAGAGATTAAGCAATATATTCCTGGCTTTACATCTAATGTAAAAAGCTGTGTATACACCAAATATATTTTAGCTAGTGTTTCTTCAATGAAGTTGTTGCATTCCATAAATTGCTTGATTAGCTTCCCTTAGTATTTCTGTGTTCTGTGGCTGTTCTCTGAGATGATGTTTATAACCAGGTTAATTTCGGTCTTACAGTAGACTAATATTCCTGTGTCATTAATCTGATTTTTCTCAATTCCCATAGTTGGTTACCACTGGATTTAGAAATCAGTTTGAGTCATTGCAGTAAACCCATGATCATCTTTACCTTTTAAATTTTGTTTGAGTTAGGGCAAGTTAAATCACAGTAGTAGTGCTTACAAACCTGTCTCAGACTGCACTATCTGAATTTCCAGGGAAAAAACAATACTGACACCTCTGTCTGAAAGTTCAGAGATGCAAGAATATTTAGTTTTGCCTTACTGTATTTAATAGCACAGGTAATAGGAGGAAATAAATAAATAAATGAAAGGCTGAAAGGAATAAGGTAGAAACAAGAAGAGAAATAAAATATTTGAAGTGAGAAAACAGGACATAAACGATGAAGTAAATAAGCAAAGAAAAGAGAAATGAAGCCTAAGGAATAGGGATATCTGGATTTATGTCTTCTGCTGAGTTCTGGCACAGGGGAAATGAATTTTTTGTAGAGCCCAGTAGATGATCTGCCATCATGATTTTTTTTTTTAATTGTGAGGCATTTTGAAGAATGCTTACAGAATTTTTCTAAAGCCTTTCAGTGCCATCAAGTATTCTGTTTTGTGACATGACACCTCTGTTGATTAGTCTGGTTTGAAAAGGTAGGGTGTAACTGTGATGTATGCATTACAGTTGTGATTTGGATGATTAAAACTGCTTTGGAGAAAATCTCAGTTGTCTCCCCTTACCACTTACTTGCTCAATGTGTTTGAACTACATTCCTTTCTCAGAAAAGTAGTCTGTGAGTTCTGCTGCAGGTGCAAAGTGCTCTTCTATCTGTACTGGGGACATAGAGTTCTGCATCAATCATGAAATTCCTGGAAAAATTTGAATGGTCCGTGTGATAGTGATGTTTGCTTCTGGAGACCAGATGAAATCTAATCCAAAATAAACCCTCTTGAACAGCTAGCATAGGAGTGTCAGCACCAGCTGCTTTGATCTACTGATCCATTTCTACGGTTTCAGATTACTTTCTAATGGGGACAGAGTCATAATTGTTCACATTGGTTATAGGTCAGTAGATGAGGGCTGTGATCTCTTTAGATCTATGTATCTATGCTGCAAATCCAGCCATAAATTTGGGTGATGATTTTGAAAAATTTTAAAGTGCCAAGAATATTTCTTTTCAATTTTGTTAATATAAACTGTCAATGAAACACATAAATACTATAAATGACAGTGGTTCAAACGACTAAATCGTAACTGCCTTTTGTAATTCTGATTGATTAGTTCGGGTTTTTTCCATGTTTATATTTTTAAATTGTTAAACAGAGGAGTCGTCTGATTTCTTTCATTTTATAATTTTGGTATAGAACTCTAAAATATGTATGCTTCCCACCCCAAATGTTTTGCTTGAACTGCTCATCTGCACTGAAAAAAAAACCCCAAGGCCCGTGTTTTATGGCAGTCATTAAGTAAGAACAAGATAAAAAATGAAAAAGAGATGGTCTTCGCAGGAGTTTGCAGTTATTACCCTTTTTCGTGCCTTAGCTTTTGTGAATCATGACAGAGTTTTTTTTTGCCTGGAATGAATTCCTCAGTTGTTAAGGTTTTGAAAATGTAAGTAATATTTAGGTGCTGATGTTAAATAGTTTTATTTTGAAATAGCAGTTGAAAGAGTACTCTCCATCTGCCATGTTTAATTTTAAGTTCGGAGTTTCCCAAGAATTTTGCATGCTTAACGGTAGTATAATATCCCACATATCTATGCCAGTGATTAGGACTAAATTCAGTTATGTTTCTTGTTTATTAGATCTTTGCAGAATCTAGACCTTGGCTTTCAGCATTTTTTCCAGAAAATTTCTGAGATTCATTAAAGATTTCTGTTGATAAGGACATTTAAACCTACAACTTTTTAATATAATCATTAAAATCCACCCAAAACTATTAAGGTTGTAACAGCACAAGTAGCAGCAGCATTTTGAAACTGTTTGAAAAAAATTACTGGCTTTAATAAAAACAATAAAGTTATTTGCAGTATTATTTAGTTTGTTCAAAATTGATATATAAGCCTCAATTTAAAATAAAGAAAAATGTTGAGAGTCAAAATGTGAGTTGTAAGCCAGTAAATTGTGAAGACTCCTCATTATTTTAGGTAATCTTACCTTAAGAATATTTCACTGTTATGTTGAAGTGCTCTGTTTGTTTAATTTTTAAAGTGTTTGGTATAAGTAAATTGTTTCAAGCTGTAATGTGTGCTTAAATACAATACAGCTGTTTTCATTACCCTATTAGCATATGGCCTGAACATAAAATTCATGTTAGTTTCAGGATTTCCTGTGAATATTGAAAACTTTTGGTATCTCGTTCCTCAGTACCAGTGTTTAATAGGCCGCTAGCAAGATCCTAGGTCTTTGAAACCATTCACGCAATATGGTGAGCAGAAGGGAATTAAATAAAACCTGATTTAATTTTCATTTTTGATAACTGATACATTAATTGTAAATTGAAGTAGCTATAATGCTTATATAAATATTGCTTAGTGTTGCTTTTAGGGACTTAAGTGCTGGATGATCTAAGTCAGGTTTTGTTAATTAAGTGGGAAAAGAGCCTGTGAGGGATAGAACCACCCACTGGGAAGGAGCCTCGGTCCCAGCAGTGAAAGTCTCTGATGGTGAGAGTGACTGCCAGAGTGGCTCCTGGATGGTCAGACAGGGAACTTTCCTTAACTTTGGGATCTCAAGAGTGCAGAGAAGACTTTGAGGGACAGGAAATAAGCACTCAGAAACATGTGTCTTGGTATGTAGAAGTAATGTGGTCTGATCGTTGTGTGAAAGAAAAACTTGGGAATTGTAAAAGATAAAAATTAAAAAATTGAGGAAGAGAGTTTGAAGTCACACAAATGTAGCAAGTGTGGTCCTAAGTAGTTGATATGATTTTTTGTTGAGTATTCTAGATGGTAAAAGAGAGGAATAGTTCTCACAGAAATAACTTTGAGGACTCATTTGAAACTTTGTAGGGTTTATATGAGGTGTCAGAATAGAATCTGAATTTCCAAAAATACAAAAACGAGCTGAATTTGTAACCTTTACTCTTACCTTAATTTAATCTTGAAAATTCTTATTGTAAATAATGTAGCTGCAAAGTTTGTAACAGCTTGGTGTAGAATTTCCTGATATGTTTTGTCTTTCAGTCAATATCATGGTCTTAAAATATTTTTGAAAGAGTGGGATATACATAACAGAATTTTGCTGTGAGCATTGAATTAGTCTGCAAAGTATATTGAAAGCCTTCATTATAAAAATTCCCAATGCCTGAAGAGTAATATTCTCATCATAATTAATCAACTTAATTTACAATTAAATTGACTGGACCCAACATTTTGAAGATGGTACTGATATATGAGAAGAAGGAATTTATTGTTTGTCTTTTGCTCTTTCTCTGGTGACCCTCAGGTGATTTCAGTAGGTTTTCTGGGTTTAGCTTAGCACAAGCTCTGGAAGTTAGAGAGGAGGAGTGCATGCTTCTACTGCTCAGGAGAATAAAGAAAACATGAGAAAATTTGTTATTTACACAAATAGGTAATGTTTTAGAAACACAGAATGTTAAAAAATGTTAAATGTTAGTGTTACTTCAAACTATAATTTTTCTTTGAGCTTTGTTTCCTGAACATTCAGAAATTCAGTTGTGTTCAGTGCTCTAATGTTTGAATTAAGTAAAGGTATTCTTCCTTTATTTCTGTATAAGAATATATGCAGAATGATTACAGTAAAATTAAATAAAATTTGGAGTTGATTTTATATACTTTTTTCCTATGGCTGCATTGCTGTTTCTGTTTAGTTCATGCAGCACTATCTCTTTTGTTACGTTAATGTATCATCTTTCCCACCTGAACAAGTCTAATGGCTGACTGAATGCTGGCTGATTCCATTTCCTTTGGGTTCTTGCTTGTAGGGTGGCAAAAGGATACTTAGCATCTATACCTGAAGTGGTTACAAAATGTTTTGCCAAAAGTTGCTAGGGACAAGAAAAATAAACTTGTTTTGTCTTGGTTTTATTAATTCTTTAGTCAAAACAAGAGTTATTTCCTCTCTGTATCAACTGCAAAACTCTTCTGGTTTGTTAGTTTTTTGGGGTTGTGTTTCTGTTTTGTTTTGTTTGTTTGTTTGGGTTTTTGTTTGGTTTTTTTGAAGGAGGGTGTCCCCTTTCCCTGTTAAGGCACTTCTTGCCTTTGTAATATGCAGCACTTGTCCTTTATCTCAGGTCTTGCAATCACTGTAATTTCAGTTGAGCCCAGATTCTTCTGCTGAAAGTTCTGACAAAAGAGTAATTCTAGTGTTTTCTGTAGTGAAATCAAAATTTGGAATTCTGTAAGTATAGTGTTGACTTTTTATTTACAGTATAAGCTTGTTTTTTCAATAACAGGTAGTTGTTGTATTGAGGGATAAAATGAAGGATCTGGCAGACACTAGAATTCTAGAAAATTAGGTTCTTCTCTTAAAGCTTATTAACCGTAGGAATATAATAGTAAGCATTCTAATACAAAAGTGTATTTTGCCACATATATTTTGGATAGCATCATAGAAAGG
This sequence comes from Rhagologus leucostigma, assembly GCA_013397725.1. Lineage (NCBI taxonomy): Eukaryota > Metazoa > Chordata > Aves > Passeriformes > Rhagologus > Rhagologus leucostigma. The sequence goes on from VZTD01002729.1 coordinate 1,764,829, forward strand.
CTTGGTTTGGAAGAGACCTTAAAGATCATCTAGTTCCAATCCCCCTCCCCCATGAGCAGGGAATGCCATTCACTGGATCAGGTTGCTCGGGGTCACATCCAACCTGGCTTCAAACACTTCCAGGGATTGGGCATCCACAACTTCTCTGGAAAACCTTTTCCAGTGCCTCAGCACCCTCTGAATAAAGAATTTCTTCCTAACATCTAATCTAAATCTTTGCTCTTTTGGTTTTAAACTGTTGCACCTTGTTCTATAATTACCTGCTTGTGTAAAAAGTTGCTCTCTCTTTTTTAAAAGCTCCCTTCAAGTACTGGAAGGCTGAAATGAGGTTTCTGTGCTGCCTTCTCTGCCTCAGGCTGAAGAACCCCATCTCTCAGCCTGCCTTCATAGGAGAGATGGTCCAGTCTTCTGATAATCTTCATGGCCTCCTCTGGGCCTGCTCTAACAGGTCCATGTCTTTCTTGTGTTGAGGATCCGAGAGCTGGATACAGTCACCCCTTGTCACTGGCCTTCATCTGGACATAGAGTCACTGACCACAACTCTCTGACTGTGTCCATCCATCAAGTTCATTTTCCCTCCAGTAGTCCACCATTCAAACCTACGTCTCTCCAATTTGGCAAAAAGGATGTTGTGTGGAACCATGTCAAAAGCCTTACAGAAGTCTAGTTAAATGACAGTGGTTGGTCTTAATCTTGTCAGCTGTTGCTCCATCACAGAAGGCCACGAGATTGGGAGATTGGTCAGGCATGATTTGCCCTTAGTAAAGCTGTGCTGCTTCTCTCTGATCACCTCTTTGTGTTGTATGTGCCTTAAAATTGCTTCCATGATCTTCCCAGACACAGAGGTGAGGCTCATTGTTCTGTGGTTCCCTTGGTCTTCCTTTCTCCCTTTTTTTAAGAATAGGACTGATGTTTCCGTTTTTCCAGTCAACAGAGTTTTTGTCTGACTGCCATGGCTTTTCAAATATGGTGGAGGGTGGCATGGCAACATATTCTCATCAGGTCCCATAGACCTGTGGCTATTCAGTTTCATCAAGTGGTCCCAAACCTGCTCTTTTCTTACAGCAGAAATACACTGAAATGACCATCCCCTAGTGCTTCCCATGTTTTGTTTTGTTCTTTTTTGAGCTAACTCATTCATTTTCCTTTTGTTACCACTCTGTGGTCTCCAAAATGATGTGCAGGACTTCTGGGGGAAGTGGTGGGTAGAGGTAGGGAGGAGGAGCTGCTTGTTTGGTAATTTTTGACTTGGACTGCACTTCAGTGTTGTAGCTTAAAATTTTCCAACTCTGTCATTTTATGGAGATGTGAAGTCTCACTTCTTTCTTTTTGAAGATGCTTTCCAGTGAAGTGCACTGCCTATTCCATTTTTTAGCAGGCAAACAGTCCACTCTTCACAAAAGCTTTACAGAATAATTTAGCTGTGCATGAGTCACCCATGCTGGGAAATTTAGGCATCAGAAGCACTTCTACAGCTGCACAAATCATGGATTGTGCAATCAACTTGTAAAAAAATAAAGTGATGACTAGCATTAAGTATTTTTAGAAGTGTTTTACTTACATGTATGCATTTCTACATGATATAGATAATTAAGTTTCAGATAAAATACTAGCTTTCTGAAACACCTGTCACATGTTCTTGGGTGTTGCTGTTAGCAACTGTCGTAATTTTTTAAAAATTGCGTCCGTTTGGTATACCTGTGCAATTCTAAGTGTTACAGATAGCTGCTGGTGGTATAAATCATTCATCAAATTTTCTTAGTTTCAGATTATTAATTTAGAGGAATATCTGTGTATAAGTATATGTACTGAGGATGATCCTAAAACCATCCAAGTTGCTGCTGATTAACATTTGATAGATAGGCTGGCAACTAAGCAGCACATCAGGTGTATATATATGTACATTTTGTGTGAGATTCCTATTGACTCTAAGGCTGAGTTCTGGGTTTGTTTTCATATCCAGAAGCTGATCCATGGGTCTGGATCAGTATATAAAAATAAGCCGCATTCTGCCCAGAAGTTTAATTTGTCATGGTTTGCCATATGATATGCAACAACACATGAGAGAGTAAAGATGCTTCATTTAAATATGAAGCAGGCTTCTCAAGTAGTAGCTACAATGCTCATTTCTTTGAGCACAAATTTGAATCTCATTTTTCCTAATTTTGTTCTCTGGTTGTAATTTAACACATGGTGTAGGTCAGCATGAAATGGCACTGTTGCCAAAAGATGCCTAACCTATGATTTGCTGCTTCCCCTTCCCCTGTGCCAACACAGCTTTTGAGCAGTCAAATGGTGAAAAAAATGTAGTTGATTTAGCTGAATGAAACAACGTTTGGGTTAGTTTTGGGCTGGATCAATTTTAGGCTCCGTTGACTGATCACATATTAATGCTAGCTGAAGAGAGGGAATTTAATGTGGCCATGGAAATGAGTGGTCAGAGTAATGTTCAAAGGCCAACATTATGAAAACTTTTGGCTTGATCAAGTGGGTTGGTAAAAGTGCTTACTAACATAATAGCTGTTAGGGCATGAAGTGCGTGGTCTCTGTAGCCATGTAGTTACCTGTGTGGTCTGTGTGTGTATCGCTCTTGCTATCTTTCATGTGGTAATTCTTCATCTGTGGCCAGATTCAGAGGAAGTACTTAGTCTTACTTTTCCCACACTCTAGATAAATACCCTGACCATGAGTTAAGAATAAGTCTTTGTCTCCTAAAGAAAACCAACCAACCAAAAAAAAAAAGTGCAAAACAAAACAAGCGAAAAAACCCCAACAAAACAAAACCACCTACAAAAATCCCTTGCGTTAATTTTGTTTAGTTGTCTGGCATGGTGTGCCACTTCCCTTCTGACCCCTCCCTCAGTTTATCATGTGGGCATAACCGAGAAGTGGTAAGATGTTTCTAGATGTGCTAGATAATAGTATCTCAAAGGAGTAAGTTGATGGTATAAAATAATATGATGTCCCTTAAAACTGATTTAAGACTCATAAGCTATATCCTTTATGGACTGTAAAGGGTGAGGGTGAAGCAGGGCAGCAAGTAAGATTATAACCATGGACTTCAGGAGAGCTGACTTTTGCCTCTTCAGGGATCTTCTTGACAGAATTCTGTGGGAACAGTCCAAGAGAGCTGTTTGATACTCAAGCATGACTTCCTCAAGGCTCAAGAACAATGAGCAAGAAATTGGACAAAGAGGGCAGGAGACCTGCATGAATGAATAAAAAACTCCTGCCATTTTTCAAGTGTAATCAGGAAATACACAGGAGATGGAAGCAGGGTCAGACCGCTTGGAATCAATATAGAGAGCTTGTCAAAGTAGAAATAAGACAGGAAGGGCCAAGACCGATCTGGAATTAAATCTGATTAAGGATGTCAAGGACAGCAAGAATAATTCAAATTCTTCAAATACATAACAAAAGAAAAACCTAGGATAATGAGGGCCTGTTATTAAGTGGAAGAGGACCCTGGTGACAGAGGACGCAAAGAAGGTGGAGACACTGAGTGCATTCTTTGCATTGGTCTTCACTGTAAAGACCAGCTCTCTGGAATATCTGACTCAGGAGACCGGGGTAAAGGAATATTGGAAGGAAGACTTCCCCTTTGTCAAGGAGGATTGGGTTAGAGAACACCCAGGTAAACTAGACGTCCACAAGTCCATAGGCCTGGATGGGTTGCATCAACAAGTGCTGAGGGAGCTGATGGACACCATAATGAGGCTGCTTATGAGAGGTCAGGGCAATCAGGAGAAGTATGTGATGACTGGAAGAAAGCAAATGTCACTTTGGTCTTCAGAAATGGCAAAAAGGAGAACCCGGAGAACTGCTGTCCAGTCAGCCTCATCTCAATCCCTGGAAAGGTGATGGAGTGTCTCATTCTGGAGGCCATCTCTATCAATGTGGGTGACAAGAAGGTGATCAGGAGCTTGGATTCACTAAGGGCAAATCATCCTTGACCAACCTGATTGCCTTTTATGATGAGACAAGTACCTGGAGGGATGAGGGGAGAGCAGTGGATATTGTTTAACCTCAACTTCAGCAAGGCTTTCAACACTGTCTCTCACAACATCCTTGTAGGCAAACTCAGGAAGTGTGGACTGGATGAGTGGACAGTGAGGTGGATTGAGAACTGGCTGATCCCAGAGAGTCACTATCAGTGACACAGGGTCTAGTTGGAGGCCTGACACTAGTGGTGTCCCTGAAGGTTCAATACTGGGCCCAGAATTGTTTAACTTATTCATTAATGCCTTGGATGAAGGGGCAGATGACTCTTCAGCAAGTTCACTGATGACACAAAGCTGGGAGGAGCCAATACCCCAGAGTGCTGTGCAGCCCTTCAGAAGGGCCTCGACAGGCTGGAGAGTTGGGCAGAAAGGAAATTCAATGAAGGCAAGTGCAGGGTCCTGCACCTGGGGAGGAGTAACCCCATGCACCAACACAGGCTGGGGATTGACGTGCTGGATAGCAGCTGTACAGGGAAGGACCTCAGGGTCCTGGTGGACAGCAACCTGTCCATGAACCAGTGATGTGTCCATGCGGATGAGAAGGCCAAAGGTATCCTAGGCTGCATTAGGAAGAGCATTGCCAGCAGGTAGAGGGAGGTGATCCTGCCGCTCTACTCAGCCCTGGTGAGGCCACATCTTGAGTGCTGTGTCCAGCTCTGGGTTCCTCAGGGCAAGAGAGACGTGGAGCTCCTGGAACAGGTCCAGTGGAAGGCAACAAAGGTGATGAAGGGACTGGAGCCTTTCTCTTGCAAGGAAAGGCTGAGGAAGCTGGACGTTCAGCCTGGAGAAGAGACAGCTGAGAAGGGACCTCATCAATGTCTGTAAGTATCTGCAGGGAGGATGTCAGAGGATGGATCCAGGCTTTTCTCGGTGTTGCCAAGCAATAGCACAAGAGGCAATGGGTGCAAACTGATGCACAAGAAGTTCCACCTGAAGAGGAAGAACTTCTTTACTGTGCAGGTGACTGATCACAGGAACAGATTTCCCAGAGAGGCTGTGGAGTCTCCCTCACTGGAGATACTCAGAAACTGTCTGGACACAACCCTGTGCTCTAGGATGATCCTGCTTGAGCAGGGGTGTTGGACAGGATGACCCGCTGTGGTCCCTCCCAGCCTGATCCGTTCCATGATTCTGTGATAAAGGCATTGGGTGCAGAAATAATTTGCATAACTTCTTACAGACCCTCTTGGCCAACGGTTGACTTTCTTCATTTCTGAAAGTTTTAGAATGGCATAATGAGAACAGAGTAGGAAATTTTGTCTGAAGTTTTCTCTTGATTAGTCAGAATTCTTTATGTAAAAAGTGTAAGCGTTCAGTTGAATGTAAAAGCTAATAAATCTTCATTGGGTGTTTTTTTCTGGTCTAGGATAGAATTTTAGAAAGATCCATTTCTGTGAATTTCATCATCTCTTTTTAGCTTCCTTTCTCACCTTTGAAGACACATCTGCATGCTAAAAGTCTGGCAGTTGAAGTGCTTGTGTAATATGTAGGTTCATGTATTTCAGGAAGATTAATTGAGGTGGATAACTGAGTCTTGTTGCAGTAATAATAACAATAAAGCGTTATTTTCTAAACTCAAGCATGCATTTATATCAACACCAAACAGAAATTTTGCATGGAATGGAAGAAGAATTTCCTTGGTGTTATCTTGCTTTGAATGTGTAATAATTATGTCTGTTGAAATTGATAATTTTCTCCAGGACAATTTTCAGAAAGTGGTTGACTTTCTGTATCTAGTCATTCTTCCCTTGTGTTATTGGGGTAGAGGAAAACCAGTATTTGACTCTTTGATCTGTCTCATTTCTTGGTGAATTATCGTGTTTATTTTCCAGTAGAGGAATAAAATGTTTAATAAATTTTTCTTTGGTTTGATTTGTTAGGATTCTTTATAGTATTTATGCTTTGATGAAAATGTGACAAACCATTTTAGAAAAATTGATTGTTTAACATTTGTGTCTGATACAAAACATCTAAAATTCATAATGCTCAATTTCATATATATGCACATTTTTAATTGGATTAATTATTCCAAAATGTTTTTAACTCCAGGATAGATATCTTGATACTTTAAAGTTTTTTCTTTAAATTTCTGTTAATATTGAGAAATCATCGAGTGAATATTTTTTTTTTTTATTGTCTGGTAACTTTATTCTGTAGAAAAAAATTGATTTGTGTGTAGTAAATTATTTTATGGGATAGTTATAATATGCAGTGGGAATTTAAACTTTAGAATGTGTGTGTGGAATTTTTTCACCTTTTGGACTTCTGAAAAAAACTTGTCAATCATCTACCACCTTCTCAGTTCCATCTAAGAGGTTGGAAGAAAGAAGCTTGGTTTTATTTGTTCATTGTAAAATGTACCAGGTTTAGATGAGTCCTGTTAGAGAATAGCAGACTGCAGATTTTACACTATCTATAGCACTTTTTTCCTCAGTGTGGTGAGCTTTAATTTAGGATCTGTTCTTCTGCTGGCTAGCTGACTGCAGGTTGTATCTTCCCAGAACTCCATTAAAGGAAATGGAGATTTTCACAGGGATGTGAAAGTTTTCCGTTTTGAATCATAACACTAACAGGTTGGTGATTAGCTTCTCTTGACCTAAACTCCTGTTGTGAAGTACTGGTTTTGTGTTAAGCACCATTTAAAGAGGCAGTAGGTGTACTTTTAAGACAGACTTGATTATGAAATATATTTTGTATTTTAGATGTGCAAACACAACACATACTCACGTCTAATCCAGGGTACCTTGTTACAGATCCAGGACTGGCAGATGCAGCTAAGAGGTTCCTGCTCTTTGTAGAGGCATACTGTTTCTTAGTTGTGCCAATTTTCAAAGGTACATGGAGCCACACTTTTTAAATACAGTCTTTATTATTTCATTCTTAATAAAACTGTGTGATATGTGCATTCTTTTAAACACATAATTTCACAAATCTGCTTCAGTGTGTGGCTAGAGCTAAAGGCTCCAGTGAGAGCCAAGGAAGGGTGGAGCCTTATAAAAATGGGAGCAAGTGGGATCATAACATGTAGCCACTGTCTTTTTTTGTACAGACTAGTTGCACAGGATTTGCAGACATTGTTTCTGCCATGCTTAAAGCTTTGTTATTGAAGGAAGGGGGTCTCTCATAAGGAACTGTGTATACAAATGACTGAGAAAATATTTTAAGTGGGACTACAGAAGAATAGCAGCTGTTTCTGATGGCTAGGTTATTAAATGCTGACTTTCAAATTTATCTTATAAACTTGGGTTTGTACTATTTTTGATTGTCCTTTTTGTTTTTCTGATACGGGGACCTTGTTCGCTGACGGCTCTGAAAATTTGTATTGTATCACTTTCTTTTAGTATCTTTGTTAGTAATTTGATGGAGGCACCTAAACAACACTTCAGGTATTTATAAGTGTAGTTAGTTGGGATCCTGGAAGGCAAAGATAATACAGGCAGCCTGGAAAGGGATGGAGGGGAAAAAAGCCTGCTAAGTGTTTCAGCACCTCACAGCCAAGGATCAATTATTAGACACCTGGCAACCTGCTGAGTGCTTTCCTGGTCACCCCCAGGGAGCTGGAGGGAAGCCAGGCTCAGGCAAAGAGCCCAGATTGCTAGCGAATTCCTAGTGAGGTGGCAGGTCTGAGGATGTTCTGAGAAGTTGGTTTGGTGAGTCAGAGACCAGATCAGTGGGTACATGGACAAGTGTGGGCCAGGTTTGAATGTATCATATGATTTAGGTTGGAAGGCACCATGAAGATCATCTGGGTACAATGTTTCCCTTTTTCCAGTCACCTGGAACTTCACTTGATTGCCATGACTTTTCAAATATTATGGAGAACGGCTGTGCAAATGTATCAACCAATTCTGTCAGGACTCTGGGATGCATCTTATCAGGTGTCATATACAATCAGGTTCCTCAGATGATCATGAATCTGATCTTCCCTTACAGTGGAAGGGACTTTGTTCCTCTAGTTTGTATCTTGCAGTCCATCCATTCAAGAAGTGTGGGAAGAGAGCCTGCAAGCCAAGACTGAGGCAAAGAAGTTGCTGAGTACCTTAGCCTTCTCCTTATCTATTGTTACCAGTTTACCAGCCTTGTTTAGTGGGTGCGTACACCTTCTTTGACTTTCCTTTTCTGGTTAAAATACCTATGGATGTTGTTCTTTTTATTCTTTGCATCCCTTGCCAAGTTCAGCTCCAGCTTTGCCGTGGCCTTCCTCATCCCATTTCTTCACAACTGGACTGTGTCCCTATAGTCTTCCCGGGATACCTGTCCTTGCTTCTGCCTGTGCATTTACGCCTTGCCCTTTAGTTTGACCAGCAATCCCTTCTCGTCCTTGCTGGACTCTTGCCTTCCTTGCCCATTTTCTTGTGCCTGGGGATCGTTAGCTCTTGTGCTCTGTGGAGGACATCTGTACAGATCTGCCAGCTCTGTTGCTCTCCCTTGTCCCTGAGGGCGGTTTCCCTGTGGTTCCTACTGGCTAGCTCCAGAGGCCTAACTTCACTTCTCACCTGACTCACAGCTCTCAGGACTGCAGACTCCACCAGTGTGTAATCACTGTAGCCCAGGTAAAGCTCTGAGGCTTATTAGAGCTTTCTTGCGTGCATCTTCAATGCACTCTGGACCAAGATTAGAGAGCTGCACTGTATCGGGGAGGGAGCTATGGGACCACGTCTGTGTTGAGTAAGGGGACGGAGATACAGACTACAGAGAAGGGTAGAATAGTGGCAGCAGAACAGCCCAAATGATCTGGAGCAGAGGAGTGGTAGGCAGGGGTGTTTTCTTTATCTGTGAGCTAGAGAGATAGAAATTGCAAACTGTGGTCAGTCCCAAGTCGTAGAGAAATCTCTCTCCTGATGGTGGGACAGTCTAATACATGAAGCATGCAGGAGAGAATTGCTTTTTCCTGTAATCCTCATAATGTTTCTATGAAGATATTATTTACAGTGACTTTTGACCACACTTGTTTGAGCAGCTTGCTTAGGTCCATTACCTTGTCGGGGAGTAGACCAGGACACATCTGTGTGACAAACCATTCCTAAGAACTTAACCTCTCTTTACCTTTATTGTTATGTTTTCTGCTACCCAAGGTGATCTGTAGCCTCTTCTAGCTGCTGTGGATTGTGAATGATGGTGCGCAAATAGTATGCACTCTTTCAAATGTCATTATAACTCAATTAAATCTGTGATAGCACTGACTACTACCATAACAGGCCTCCTAACAGGCATTCCATCTCTCCTGTAGACTACTTGGACTTAGCCTCTTCCCAAAAGTCCTTCAGGAGCAGACATGAGACTGCCATTCAGGTAATGGCAACCCACACCACCAGGCTTCTGTTCTACTGCCCTTTCTCTATTATATGTCCTTTAGTACTCCCTGAAAAGGTGATGGACCTAAGGAAGCTGCTCATCCACAGCAGACTACTCGTGGCCACTCAAAAATTTTCCTATTAAAAGCCATCTAGAATCCATCCGTGCTAGAAGCAGCCCTCTCCTCGGTTGTCATGTGAAGCACTGGAAGATGAACACCTGCTGCTACAGCGTATTTTATCTCAGAAAATGACATTTCTAGGATGTGTCATCTCTTCTCCACAAATACAGACCAAAAACTGATTTGTTGATGTGGTAGAGGAGAGGTTGCAGTATGTGACTATTCCGAGCTGCTGGAGTAACCTCTTCAGCTGTGAAGTTTGAACAACATTCCTTGAAGTTCCTTTTAGCCCTATCTTTTGATTTTTTTTTTCAGTTGCCATTTTTTTTGGAGGTAAAAAGGGAGACATGTCAGTTTTAAAAACATAGTATTTTCACAGACAGCCCTTGCTTAGCAAGAAAAGATTAATTAGTCATTACCCTAATTTTTTTTCTATTAGTGTATATACCATTGCTAGCGAAGGAGCAACTACCTTGAAACCTGCTTGCTTGCTTCTATAGTTCTACCAAATAATATGTGATTAAAGAGCAGGTGGTTATGGTTTATCTGTCTAAAAATCTCTTGCTCTCTACAAAAGTCTGTGGTTCCTGGAGAGAAACGAAACCAGAGCAAATTCTTCCTCTTCTCCTCCCCTCTACCCCACCTCCAAAAAAGAGAGAGGTAACGAGAAAAATGGCTGGGCTGGAGGTAAACCAATGAAGCAAAGAGCAAAATGGAAAATATAGTGATATATTAAATGGAAAATACAGTGATAGTGATGTGCTATTCTGGGCAGGAGATAATGGCTGGATCGCTGCTTGCCCTAGTTATGGTATAATGTCCTAGTAGAGTAAAACCCCAGAAGTTCATAATCCAAGTGATCAGAAGCTCATGGAAAGGAATATCGGCAAGGTTTATAATTATCCTCGGAATCTCTATAATGAACAGGGCTTCTGATGCTGTGGATGCGATGTGGATTACACTGGGACTCGGGTTCTGCTCAGCTGTTTGCTCAGTGTGATGTTTAGGCTCTTGGTCTTTCTTACCCTGGGTGGGTGACTAGTGTTAGAGCTCTGCAGGACACTGGGTGCTGTGACTTTGATACTTTAAACAAGATCTTCTCTGCAGCTAATCCTCAATTATTATAATAACTAGTTTGCTCCCCTGGCAAAACTGGATTATAGCACAGAGATCAGGTTGTATTACAGAAGTTAATCTATTTCTGTGCACTATTTGTGTACACTGTACACAGAAGAAACTGTAGTGTTGGAGAACTGTATTGCTTCATATGTTTTTCCTGTCATGTTCCCTGCACGAAATTATTTGTCTTAATAATACAAGTCACCTCACGTTATTTCTGAGGGTTGTAATCTGCAAAATCATGTAAGTATTGCTTGTATGCCTTGACATAGATTTTACATGAATCAAGGTTTTTCTATAAAAACATATTTTACAGTGTAAGGACAATATGTATTCTTCCTCAGAAGTATTTATCAGTGTTACCGTTAGGGTGAAGTGCTGGAGACATAGGGATTTCAGTTACTGGCTCTATGAATGAAGTATAGGTAATGCATTCACCATAGTCCCATTCATTTTTCAGTTCAGTCCTGACAGAACATCTGTCATGAGCAAGACAGTACTGTAATTTAATACTTTGTTCAATCTTTGAATTTGTTTCCAGTGTTTAATATTACCAACGTACATGCCAGTATTGATAATGAAATTGGACTGAAGGTACTGAAATTCTTTCAGTCTAAAAGAATGGAATTTTTTATTAGATGGTATGAGCTTTATTACTTTAGTTTGGATTATGACTTTTTACCCTGTAACTTATCCAGAACCTTTTTTATTTGGCCGAGCAATGACTTGAGACCCAATAACTTATTGCCTCTCCATAAGTTATAAGTCAGCATAGTGCAGAAGTTGCAGTATTGCTAGTTTTTGTAATTTTTCTACAGATTGAGCAATTTGGTGTAGTAATGGTTTGCACATCTATGGCAGCAGCTAAGAGTTTTGATTACGGACCTCAGCTTCCTTTAAGGTAGTAAGTTTCTAGCTGCCTTGGTTACAGAAAGTTGGAAAACATGCCTGAATGTGTTCAAAACACATAGTATCAAGCAACAGACACACATTATTTATTTTTTAAAAAAAACTAATGAGTTGTGAAGACAGAATGATGACCTTTGAGCACTTGTGGCTGCCAGTGCTGGCGTGTAGGCGTTTTAACCTTTCTGCTGGCTTTCACATGCATGCCATTTCTACTGAGTTAGAGATCTGTGTGGTTTTGGCAACAAAAGCTTTTCCACTGTGATTGGCTTCTCTTTTGGTCTGATTTAAGCTTGCTTGTGTTCATTTGTGATATAAACATAGTCCTTTCCTGCTCTTCTTAAAATCCCTTTTTGAAATATGCGTAAAAGCTCCCTTTTTTGACATTATAGAAGATGATTCTGTGATTAAGACCTGTGATGTTTATCTTAAGTGTGTACTTGTGATTTGAAAGAAATGCATCTCTACATACTGCAGAGAGGAGGTCTAAAATTTTCATCATTAGAACTCTGTTAGGCACTGGGTGAGAGTTGGCAGAGTTGTTCCACTCCAAGCAGTTTAAAAACACTGGTTTCATATTGCAGACTTCCATGGGACTCTTTGTCACTATTAATGTTTGCACTTGTCAAATGGAACAAAATAGAATAGGAGAGGAGGCTGTAAGCACCTAAAAAAGTAGGTCAATGGGCCAGCAGGTTATTTGGCCAGACAAGAACGAGTGGCTTCATTGAATCATGCTGTAATTGTTTTTCTCCTGTTGGCAGATTGTTCTGCTATGCTTTAACTTCCTATGTTAATATTTGCATCTGTATTTTAACCACTTGAGAACCTCTGTTAGGTGCAGGAGAAGGCACGTAACTTTTCAAATCAAATAAGTGATAATTCTGGTGTTTTCCATAAAAATCGTCAATGAATTTAAGAGTAGCATAGCCTTAGTTTATAGATCCCAGCTTCCTTTTTAGAATTTAATATCCTTTAAAATAAAATTTTTCAGAAATGGAAGAAGTACATGTTGTAGTGAATTTGTTTTATTTTAGGACCAGTAAGCAAGGCAGATGGAAACAGGATAAAGAGGAGGGGAAAAAACCTGGTTTCATGTAGCTCAAAAATGTAGAAAATGGCATGGCTCAAGAGAAGTAACTATAAATGAAATGTAATGGTATAAAGAGACTGGAAGTAGGCAATCACTTATGTCAGTGCAGAGTTTTTGTATGGAAGAAGTGCAGTTGTGAAGCCAGTTTGGGATATATTCCAGGAATTGATTTTGAAGTGAGTTTTGAAAGAAAGAATTAATGGCTGTCTTTGAGAGAGAGGCAGTAGTGCAACTGGGCAACTTTGCTAGTTGTCAGCAGCAGCATTCTACACATTCTGGAGTCCTGAGAATAACAATTTTGGAGATATAGAGAGGAGAAGATGTAACAGAGAAAACCGGAAGAGACCCTAATAAGAACTTCAGTGAAAAGGTGTTTAAATAATGGTGTATAAATATACTTTAAAGGTAGCAAGTGGAAGTGAAGATGTAGATGGTATGAGTGATACCAAATTCGAAAGTGAAAAGGACATCAAGACTAAAGATAGGCATAAAGTGATAGCTTAAAGCCAAGATGAAACGGTGTCAGAATATCCTGCTTGTCAAGAAGAACTTTAAAGCAGGGTCAATTCAGATAATGAAATACTTGAGATATTTTTGATGAGCAGAATATTGCATTTAGAGATTACTCTTGTTAACACCATTGCTTGTCTTTTTAAATAAATTAAGAAGTAGATAATTTTTAAACTCACTGATTTTAAAGCTTTCATTTGTTATTTTTTGACAGTTTGGAATTTATTTTCTGCAGAAGAGGATACATCTAACTCCACATTGTTCTTCACAGGAACCAGGTGTTGTCCCTAAACCTCATACTTTATAACAAGTCTCAAAGTGTAAAAGGTAAAACTGTGTTCTTATAATTAATAAGGTTCCCATGGCTTTCAGTTATCAACACTGATGGGCTGAGTAGCAGTGTTAAGTAGTGTCTTTTGTTCTCCAGAACACAACAGAATCTGAATCTTAGAAATAGACATAGTCCTTTATTTATCTAGTGTTTACTTTCAGCTTGACTGCTTTTGGTGGAATTATCTCTGCAATCTTACGTTGGCATGTATAAGTACTTAGAGTGTTCAGTGTCTTGCAAATTTGGGTGCAAAGACAGAAGGGTCAGACCTTGAAAGCTGAGAAACAAGTGTGCTACAGGTGCATTTCCTGTACTTTTCAGTACTTTGAACTATTTGTCTTGGATACCAGATCTAGGTTGCCAGTTCTGACATAGGATCTGTATATTGTAATGAATGATTGTGTTGAGTTCTGGGAATTGAGTGCGCTGTTAAAGTGAAAATACTGACTTTTAAATTCTGGTTCTGCATAATGAAGATGTCAGTTATGTCACAAGTGAAAGTTTTCTGTATTTAGCTGTACAGGTATTTTTCTTTTGCAGATTAAGGAAAGTGTATAATTTGTCCTACAGAATTTCATATTGCTCTTGATCCCCGTAATTTTAGGTACCATTTTTGTATAAAAATTTACACAGGGCTGGAAGTGTAATTGGTGCATAGCTGTATTAGGGCTTACCATGTAAGCTAAATGAAAACAAGTTTATAGCTTTTGCCTTGATTTTAAACTTAGTTCCATGCCAGTCCATGATAGTAAGCTTTTACTGCTTAGCAATCTGTCTGTTGTTGTGCACTTTTGACAAAAATTCAAACAGATACTTCTTCATAATTTACTTTTCTCACGCTGTTTATGTCTGGTTTTCAAATGTTACAACTCTGTTACTTGGCCAGCTAATTTGGGAAATTTAATTTGTCAGTATGGCTGATGCAGTTGTTATTTTGAAGAATTGGAGGGAAGAAGTGGTTTGCTGCCAGTGTGTCTTCTTAGCACTAGATTTTGGAGAGTGAAGGCAAGACAAAAGTGGTCCATATTAATTGAAGAAGTGGGGCATTTGGGCAAAAACACCAGCATGCCTTGTGATGTGCCTTGAAGAGATTGTGCTGCAGCACAATGCTCCCATATACTTTCCTGCTGCGCTCAAGTTATCAAACTTTGTGGTGAAAAATGCTATTCTTGTGAAGGGAATCGACACAGTATGTGACTGTTGTAGATGCAGAGACAATTTGGTTGAATCACAAGCTTTCTTCCTCAGTTCCCTCATCATGCATTTTCTGCCATATTGCTTGTGGTATTGACACTGCAAGTTCCACTGGTTTTAGTACTCTCAGAAACAAATCCTTCTCAGAAAATATTGAGTCACTAAATGGACTGAGATCATCGTCTTTGAAATAAATGTAGTGCCTTTTTACTATTAAGTTTGTAACCTACTAAAAATTCTTGAAGATCTGCAAGTTCAGCTCATATAGAACTTGCTGCATCCAGTTGTTCCCTAATCACTGCCAGTGTTACACTCTTGCTGCTCTATTTTAGCAGTCTCTGACAACTGACTTTTCCATATGAAAGAAAAAGGTTTAATTCTATTGTTTTATGTTTGACTTTAGCCTTTTCATAACCTGTGTATATTCCTTCTCTCACTATTAATATTTCATTCACATTCTTAATTCAAAGTCAAATGTGCATCTGGAAAACCAAAAACTTCCTGTCATGAGTAAGTGACTGCTTAAAGAAATGGTCAAATTAACTTTCTCACTGTACAGAGATCAGATTTTAAGTGGTATCTTACTGTTATCTTTTCATGTGTCTATGATAGCAATGTGCTCAAGAAAAAATACAGTAAGAGTAAATTACAGTTGTAAAGAACTATATCCCAAATGCTTTCTGTTTGCACTGTTTCTAAATAGAATGTACTCCTAAGTGTATTTCACATCTGTTCAGCCTTCAAACTTATGAGGGTTCTTTAGGAAAAACTTAAAATAAAAATGGGAAGCTGTATCTGGATTCAGAGTCATAAGACGGTTTACATTTGTTTAGTACAGACTTATTTACTGTAGCCTTTAATAATGTTCTCTTGAACTCTGTCATGGTCATGAAAAATGAGCTATTAAGGCCCAGGTTATGATGGTAATGAAACTACTTTAGAGAAGGTAGGAGGGCATAGCAGAAGACTGGAAGAGAGGGGAAGATTAGGAACAGCTTATAGAGCAAATGAAACCATCAGTATGCTCTAATGAAGAACACATTTTTTTCCCTCAGTCACAGTTTGATATTTTCTCTTCTCTTACAGGCAAGCGTACAAATGTCTACCACAAGACTAAAGTGTGATATGTTATGTTTTTTACCATAAGCACCCATAAAATGAGCTCCATTGCAGACAGGTATGTTAATAGATAACGGAGAGTTTTGGGAGAATTACTGTTCAGTTCTTTCTTTAATAGTCTTTTTTGTATGGTTAATACATTTAGATGTTAATTTATGCAAAAATTAGAGAGCAAAGTTTTGGCTATTTTGACAAAGTTAATTTGGAAGTTGATAGATGTGTCATTTTGTAGTCATCGGAAATAGTGATTTCAGTTGCTTGAGGTTAATCTTAAAATGCATTACTTGTTTTCAGCCATGGGACAACATCTGTGCAAGTTGAGCTGATTTTTAACCTTTACTTGAACTTTCAATTTTTTTAGTACTTCAGTTTTTGATTAAGAAAAGCAAATACATTTAAATGATTTAGTGTTGCTGTAAATGATAGTAAAGTGACCTGCTCGCCTATTTCAAAGGAAAAGTAATAGCTGAGGCATGTTTTCTACTTGATTCCTTGAGCTGCACTCTCTTAGCAGCTTAGGTCAACGTCTGTACTTAATGTTCTGTGTATTACCATTTTTGATACTTTGGGAAGTGAAACTTGCATCTAGGTTATGTCAAGTTAAACACGATGGAAAAAAATAAGAATAAAAGCAAAGGGTAAAACTTCTGTAATGCTTGACTAACTTGTCACTTCTTCTAGTGAAGTGTTTTGGCACCTCACTGGAACTTCAGCCTTTTGAATATATTAATTGCTTCTAAAAGCTTGATGTTTATGTAGTAGCATACAAAATAGTAACTTCCTAACATCACTGTTTATCATAATGTACAGTACAATTGCCTGATGGTTTATAAATCAGAGAGATGAGGTAAGGTTTTTAGAAAGGTTACTTTGCTTAAGGGAAGGAAATACTAGGATCAGAAATTCCAGGATAGACTCACAGAGGTCGATGTGGACAGCACTAAATAGACTGAAAGCAGGGAGAAGTTAGAGAAATACCATGTGAAAGTCCTTTATACAGCAGTTTTGGAAAACAGAAGAACAGTTTTGACTTGACTTTAAAAGCAAAAGGAAGTGAAACAAAGGAATTGTATGAAGGATACTGAGGCATCTTCAAGGGAAAACACAGTCTTATTTTGGTATTTTAACACCTCTTTACCAGTAGATGGGCAGTTGTCAAGCTAAGAAATTTATGTGATACTTACTGAGGAAGCAAATATAATGAATAGTTACTGTTTAACATTGATATTAGTTGTATATTTATGAAATTACATATGTGGATGAAGTATAGCATATTCCTTAGCTCTCTTCCACTAATAATACTTCAGAATTTAGGAAAAATATATTTTCAGTAATTGGAATAGAAATCACCAGTAAGTAAAAATGAATTACATATGTCCTCTCCCATGTTTTCAAAAGGGTAAGGTAATGCAAATAATCAAGAAGATAGGAAACCAAAGTGAAGCATTGTTCAATTAAGAGTTTGTATAGGGCTGTAAGTTCTTATGAGAAACAGTCCAAGAATCCTTTGAGTTGTGTCAGAAATGTAAGGTTTTTTGCTTTTTTTTTAGTAAATGCAAGCAGAACATAGAAGACTTAGCTTCAGGTTACTGATGATGGTCCTTGTGAGACATGACAGTAAAACAGTTCCTTGCTTTCTTGATGTAATGGAGATGATGATGATGAATAGTCACCTATTCCTTAGACTTCAAAGGAGAAGAATTTTCACTCCAACATTTATTTCTTTTTATTTCTTTCAGAAATGATGGAAGCATTTTTGATGGGCTGGTGGAAGAAGATGACAAAGATAAAGCAAAAAGGTAAGTTTCAAAGTTATTTAAAGCTAAGAAATGTCCTATACTTGTACGCTTTAACTTACCAGTGTGATTTCTAAACAATAAAAATGTTACTCTTACATAAATAAGCATATTACTCAACAGCATTTCTTCTACTGTTATTTTTCAGCTGTATTGTGTATTTGTAATTGTAGTTTAATTATCTGTGTTTTGTAAAAGGATGCTTTATTCCAAAGGCTTTGCTGCACTGTTCCTCGAGGAGGAAGCCATTCTTCACAAATGGTGTCTGAGATACGGAGTGGGTGTTTTTATGACAGTTATCACAGCAGAAATTCTTAAAGGGCTGTTTGCATCAGGAACCTGACAGTAGTATGCAGTGTATAAGAAAGTCTCATGGTTGTTATGAAACATTTTCTGGTTTGCTTTTCAGAGTGTCTAGAAACAAGTCCGAAAAGAAACGTCGAGATCAATTTAATGTACTTATCAAAGAGTTGGGTTCCATGCTTCCAGGTAATGCTCGGAAGATGGATAAGTCCACTGTGCTGCAGAAGAGCATTGACTTTTTACGGAAGCACAAAGGTAATTATTTGTAACAATAAACATTATTTATACATTCTTAATTTTTTAAGTGATACTCAATTCTTACATAAAATATTAAAAATTTTTCAGCTCCTTTAAGGAATTTGTCAAAAAAAATGTGAAGCGCTCCTGGAGAAAGATATTCTTAAGATATCTAGGTAGCAGAGATGTAACTGTATTTCTGCTAATACTTAGTAAAAGCCGGTACTATTTTTTTTGTCCCATAGTTGTCAATGAAATCTGTTTCACAAAGAGAAGATTTATTTTTGAAAAAACCTCAAAGGTTTTTGTTCTGGACAGACGTTGGTGCAAGCTGCTAGAGTTTTGCTTCCCAGGAAAACTGCTGATCCATTTTAGTGAAAGTACTTGCTGGAAATACTTATTTGGATGTTTAGATAAGCCTCATTTGAACAGTTGATTTGTCTCTCCAGGTTCTACATGAAGCAAGATAAATCACTGAAAAGCTAGTCCAAGAGAAGTTAATGCTCCTTCTCTTCATGTCAGCTGCCTACACAAATGGCTGCTTAAGCAAAGATATAAGGCGATAGGACATTGTGGTTTCCAGCAGTTTTACTGGGGTTGGTTGTTTGATGAGAGAAAGTGAAATATAGAGGGCATAGAGACCAGGAATTATGGGCATTTTGGCTTTTTTTTTTCCTTTCAGCTGGGAAAAAAAAGCCAGAAAATCTATAAATACTTTTAGCTAAACTTCTAAAGTTTTAAGATGTACCCATGGATGTATAAGCCACTGTGTGTGTGTTGTTCTTTAAACATCATGTGAAATGTCAAAACGATCAATATCCTTGAACATCCTTGTTATGCCTTGTTCCTCTGGTTGTTTGCATCAGCTGATGGTGGCATATACCCATATATGTTGTACTGAACTTTGTTACAGGTTGTTATTTCTGTCATGAGAAAAATTCTTCCACCAAGTGTACACTTATTTATAGCTGTTAGATATTATATATATAAAAAAATGTCTGTTCATGCTCCTACACTTGTTCTTAATATGGCACCTTGTGGTTCACACTGTCAAAAACAAGATTAGAAACTTAAGAAAATGGACTCTTTTGCTAATTAACCCATTTCCTTGGGTAATTTCTGAGAATGCATACTAACTAGAAAGCAGTAGGGTCAAAAAAAGTAACTATAAGGTTATAAAATAAGTAAAGCTATTAAGTGGATGAATAGTTATATATTTATCAACAGTATGTATGTTAATTTAAGGTATGAGAAATGTTTTTCCATAACCTAGCATGTCTCTTCCATTAGTGTTATGTTTCCAGTAATGCCAAATGTGTACTGAACATTGCCATTAAAACTGTAAACATAATTTAAATGAAAAAGGAGTATAATTCATATGAGATTTCACAGGTTTGGGGTTTTTTTTCCAATTAAATATTGATTATGTTGTTTTAATTTTCTGAGATACATTTATCTCATAACAAAAAAAAAAAGCAGTATGAAGGCTCGTCTTCTGTAAAAGTCAGTTCTTTAGGTTATAAGGCCTTTGTGAAAATCAGTTCTGTTTCAAAATTACTTTATCTTGTATTGGTTGTTCCTGACGTAATATATGGAGTGCAGAACAAACGTGTGTCAGCCAGCCAGCAGCACCAGTCGTATTTTCTTCTTCAGAGTGCTGAGATTTTTTTTTTTTTAAAATAAAGGGGCAAAAAGCAGCTTTGGAGATGGATGCCTTTTAGGGCATGGCACTTTTGTCCTTTGCTTGGTGTGACAGAATGAAGCTCTGTGTGACTGCACATCTCATATTAAGGTCCCTAAAGCTCTGGCTGCCAGTGCTTTAATGCTACAAGCATTGCTGTGCAGTGTTTTACGTTAAAATGTTTTTGGACAGAATGTTGGTAAAGTTCAGAAGAATATTTTATCTTCCGAAGTGCTTGGATATGTTGCAATAAAGCTGAATGACCTAGAATAAATGGATTGTTCAGCACTGACCAGCTGCTTTATGGTTGAAATCCTACTATGTTCAGCCACCAGGATTTGACTGCGTTGCTTCTGGTTCTTCCTGGACTATATCCACATTATCCAAGCTTGGTACTCTGGCAGCAGCTCCAGATGAACTGAGTTGGTTACTGGCCGACGTGGATTCTCTTCCTCACTGGGAAAATACAGGAGGCTAAACACACTGAATTTGTATCACTGGGAGCTTCTCTTTGACTAGTACTGCCTGTCATCTTTCTTTGAATTTGTAAACAAATTTTTTAAAATGAGTAAATACTGAAGAATTTAGCTGCCTGTAATTGCAGGTAGTAGTAAGATAGGTACTCCTACAACCCACATATAAATGGTACAGATCTTGGCTTGGCTGGCAATTTGTTTTGAGAATTCTCAGTGCTGGTGTACTTACTTCAGATACAGAACTTGAAGACTGAAGTTTAATGTGCAAGTTTGGTTATGCTCCTCTTTCTGGTATCTAGCTCAGGAATGTGACATTACTGCCATTTGTCTTTGAGTGCAACCTTCTGCCAGAACTTCTAGGCATTTCTCTGAAGTTACCAAGTGAAACAGGTTCTTTCTGTTACTTTGCCTCTGTTTGCCAGTATCATACTTGCTCTAATTACAGAAAATGTAAAAGAACACCTGTACTTGTGATAAGATATTTTAGAATGGTTTGTTAAAGGCATGAACTTCAGCTTTTATTGAGCATAAATCCGTTCTAATGCAAAAGACAGTCTTTTTAATTCTGAAGTAGGATGGTTTTAAGGGCCAGAATGAGCCAATGAATCAGACTTTTCCAGTTTAAAGTGAAGATTATCTATGTTCAGTGGAATGAATGCACTAAGTTCCTGGAATTTTGCCTCCACTTTGGTGGCAGAGCTTTTCATTTTCATGTCCTTTGACTTGCCCCTCAGTGTTCAGTATCTTTGTTCTGACTGAAAAGCTCCATTTGGGGTTATACTTAGGTTTCCTTTCTTCTCCAGCCCACTCTTTCTGCTTTGTGATACCATTTCAAAACAGATTGCAAAAGCCTGATGAATTTATATGTTTTGTGAGATCTGATAATTGGAAAGTCTTATTTGTTGATATTTTTTTCACCTCTTCTTGTAGCTTTCCACTTTTGGCCAGTTTCTTGCATGACGTTGCTGTTCTTTTAGTTAAGTTTAAAGCTCTTTTGTAAAGTTTTCCACCTTCAGTGTGGTAAACAAAACTACAAACTGTTCCAGCCCTTTTCATATTTAATTCAATTCCAGGTTTTCTGGCTCTTTGAGCCATCTGAACTAAGACTCTAGCTTATGATCTTTGTACAGACTTGTCCTTTAAAAATCAAAAACCTTGAAGAATTGGTTTGGTTCTTTTGATTTGTCTGAATACTTGATTACTTGTCCAAGGTTGTTCTTACAACCGGTACTTCTGTGATGCCCTTGTTATTCATCAAAACTGAAATGCTATGAGGTCTTGCTTCTTGTTGTTTCAGTTATCAGTTGATAAGGAAGCATCACTTTCAGAACCTGGGGCGAGGCTTTGCTTAGCAGCTGTTGATTCTCTCACCTGTGTATGGAAGTTAATCTATATATTTCTCAACTCCTGAGGGAATCTGTACTCAAAATTCATCCATGTCAGAATTCATCTATGTGTCTGTAACAGACAGGAATTCTAGAGTGGAGTCTGTCATACAGCTCTTAACAATCTTTGTTGCAAAACTACTCTTTTTAAATGTAACCAGAAAAGAGCAGGAAAAAGAGAAAGGACAATGACAATTTTTAGTGCAAGGGTTAGAATGACAAGGATTGGCCCAGATACTTGAGAATTAGCCATTTTAATGACATAAACTGATCAGGAATTTTGGCTTTCTAAATCTTCGGAAACACCACTCTTAATAAAACATTTTATTATAGTCTCGGGGGAAGGAGTATTTTGTCATCATCAAAATCTATTACTGACTGTCATTAACTTGAAGACTGGCAGGAGGACTGTAGCGCAAACTGTTGAAGGAAAGAGAAGACAAATTTAATTATGACATGGGAGAAGACATTTATTTTCTTTTTACGGAACAACATCTATAGGTAATGAATCAACAACAGAGGAGACTGGAGAACTTTCTGCCGTTTCTTAACTATGAATATGTAGCCTAGGGGAAAAATAATGGCTTTTGGAAGTATGAATCCTTATACTGTGTTTGTGTTTGATTGTAGAAATTACTGCACAATCAGATGCCAGTGAAATACGACAGGACTGGAAACCGACATTCCTTAGTAATGAAGAGTTCACACAGTTAATGTTAGAGGTATGTTATTTCTGATTTTCTGGGAGTAGAATAATTCCTCGCTGGAAGTCATTCCATTATGAAGTTTTTCAGTTTGATGACATATGTTTTTCTCCTCATATTTGAGTTGTAACTATATGTTTTCATGAAGATAAACCGTCGAAATTCCTATGTATGCAGAGTTTCAGAATTTTGTTTCAGAAAAGCAGGTTTGCTTTGAACTACATTTTCAATTAAATAAACATAATAACAGAGCAAGTCTATAAATGAACATGTTTACTGTCCAAGTGGATATTTTAAATTATCAACATAAGGAAGGTACTAGAGAAAGAATTATTATGCATAAATTAAAATTCTAGTTATGAAAAAGGCTCAACATGTCCATGTAACTTGGACTTCGGTGCAGTAAGTAAGTGTTTAATTTCTTTACCTGCTACGCTTTCCAAAACTGGTTGAGAGCATTACTTTGCTGAAGATTACATGAATAGTTGCGAAACTACTGGAAAGAAACTTTAAGTATAAGCTATTATTTCATTGAAAATGAGCATAAGTCATTTCTATCTTGTTAGTGAAACAATTTTTAATAATAATTAAATGAAAAATATTACAAATTAACAAACACTTTTTTATTTTCATTCCATAGTTAAACCTTTGCTTTGATGCACAGATATAAAACGTTAGAAGTTGTGGTTTTCAGTATTTAAAAAATTTTCAAAAAGTCCTCCAATATAAGAGTTTTTTTCAAAGATGTGAGCTTTGAAATTTCCTGTTTAGAAATACAGTTCTGTTATGCTTTTGTTGGTAGCTTTCAATTG
The DNA here is from genome assembly GCA_013397725.1 of Rhagologus leucostigma. Lineage (NCBI taxonomy): Eukaryota > Metazoa > Chordata > Aves > Passeriformes > Rhagologus > Rhagologus leucostigma. The sequence continues at coordinate 1,787,912 of VZTD01002729.1, forward strand.
AAACGTCGTGTTGTATTCAAAGGAAAGAAGTTTGAGTTCAGTAGAAGATAAGGCAGTCAGAACTGTATCTCACAGATTTCAAGTCTCAATAAAATCTAACTACAAGGTTCTTTCATTGAGATTGGGAACGTTGAGATTTTTAAATACTAAAATTCATTGATTTTGCTGACTCTTTTACTTGTTCTTCTCATAGTTTTCCCACATGTTCTTGCTTTTGTCTCTAGCTCATTTTTATGAGTTTTCTCAGGTCTAAAATGGTGACGAAATTAAAAATAACAGGCAGGCAGAGTGGGAGTTGGGGAAAACAGTGGCTGTCTATATATGTACTTGCTTCTGAAATCACAGATTATTTAACGACAGAACAGTATGGGAGTTGTAATGGTTTTAGTGTAAAAACAAGATTTAAGATTTTTAGTAGGAAAAGAGATTCCCATTTCTGTAATAAACTAAACTAAAATTGGTCTACATTATTTTCTGTATTGAATATAGCTTAACATTTTTAGTATGCTGTTTCTTTTTTATTTAACTGCACGTTATGTTTAATTTCAGGCTCTTGATGGTTTTTTTTTAGCAATTATGACAGATGGAAATATAATATATGTGTCTGAAAGTATAACTCCCTTACTTGAACATTTGCCAGTAAGTAACAAATTGCTTTCGGTAACATACCAGTTTGTCTATGGTTGGTTGGTGTTCTGATACGAGTACTAATTAATTGTTGGCATTTTTGGCATTATAGGACGGATGTATGCTTTGTTTTAATATTTCTGGTTTTTCTTCAGCACAACTCCTTCCTACTGGTCTGTCTTCTATATTAAACATTTCCTTTCGAAATGTAGAATGCAGTTGTCACTCTGTTAGAAAGGATTATGAAGTGCCTAGCATCAGTTTCAATGTAACTGAAGTAACACAGTTGTTTGCAGGAGACCCTTTAGAGTTCACAGCCTCTACATGAGTCAGAAGAGTATTACTAAAGATCTAAATAATTGAAAAATTTTAACTACATTTTTACTTCTTTCTTGACAATACACTGTGATAAATACATTGCTGCTGGTTCTGCTTTTTAAGTTCAGTATATACTTTCGGGTTTATCACATTCACTCATCTTTAATCTGGGTAAGATTGCTCACTAGTACGTGTAACATTCATTTAAGTTTCTAAAGTTCCCTTTGAATAATGTTATTCTGAAGTGAGGCAAATTAGTAAGTGCAAACAATTGATGAGTTAAACTGAGTGCTATTCCAGAAGAGAAGGACAAGTTCTTGTTAAAGGTTAATTGTCTTACTGTGGTAAGAGACAAAATAAATTCTCTTAAGGTATGCATGGTAACAGTCTGAGAATTTTTTTTAATGGGCAGGTGATTGTGATTTTTACTTTTTCTTTTAGTAGAATTTGACAGGTTCTCAGAGGCACATTTGTTCTTGACTTTTAGGTGTGTTTTATGAATTCTAAACATACATTTTATGATTCCTCTTTTTTGAATACTTAACCAGATGCATTTATGCATATAATCAGTTGTTCAGTTTTGCTGCATTCATCTGTTGTTCACAGTTTTGTGTACATAGCTATGGAACTGATTATAAAATGTGGTAACTGGCAAGTCGTCCTCCCCCAGAAGCTCACTCATCACCCCTCAGTGGGATGGGGGAGGCAATTGGAAGGGTAAAAGTGAGAAAACTCGTGGGTTGAGATAAAGACAGTTTAATAGGTAAAGCAAAAGCCATGCATGCAAGCGAATCAAAGCAAGGAATTAATTTACCACTCCCCATGGGACAGGCATATCAGAGTGAGATTTTTTTCTTGCAAAATATTAATATGTATTCCAGCAGCTGGCTTTGTTGAGTCAGTAATGATCTGTGAAATTGTTTTGCATTAAAATAGTAGGCTTTGTGACGTTGTACATCTTGAATTAATGCTTATTAAATCTTTTTCTTTCAGTCTGATCTTGTGGATCAGAGTGTATTTAATTTTATCCCAGAGGGGGAACATTCAGAAATTTATAAAATATTGTCTTCTCATCTGCTGGAAAGTGATTCCTTGACACCGGAATACTTAAAATGTAAGTAGTTATTTTGGGCTAACCCCTGTAGGCAGCTCAGCCCCACACAGCTGCTCGATCACTCCTTCCAGTTGAATGGGCAAAGAATCAGAAGAGTAAAAAAGTGAGCAAACTTGTGGGTTGCAATAAAAACAGATTAACAGGTGAAGTCAAAAGCTGTGTGCACAAGCGAAACAAAATAAGGAATTATTTTGCTCCTTCTGGTTGGTAGGCAGTTGTTCAGCCATCTCTAGGAAAGCAGGGCTACGTCATGCATGATGGTTACTTGGGAAGACAAATGTCTTAAACCCAGATGTCTCCCCCTTCTTGCTTTCCCCAGCTTTAATTGCTGAGCACAGTGCCATACACTATGGGGTATCCCTTAGTTCAGCTCTCCTCCCGTGTCTCCTCTCAGCTGCTGGTGCAGGCCCAGCCTCCTCACCAGTGGAGCAGAGTGAGATAAAGAGAAGGCCTGTGCACTGTGTAAGTGCTGCTGAGCAATAATGGGCACATCTCTGTTAGCAACACTGTTCTAGCCAAAATCCAAAACACAGCCCCATGTGAGCTGCTATGGAGAAAATTAACCCTATCCCAGATAAAACCAGTACAGTAGTTGTGTTAAAAATTATTTACTTGGAATTATACGTGATCAGTTTTTCCAGTGTTATTTGAGCAGAGACATACACTTCAGAGCCCTGACGAACAGAAGTATTAGTGTCCCCGCTGCTCTAGAGTAGAATTTTCAAAGTTGCATTGCCTTTCAGTCTATAATTTTCCCGTATATTGGAAATGTTCATATTGTTTATAGAGCTTCTATTCAGACAGTTTTAGCAGTTGGCAGGAATAAATACATAGCAGCCTAATGGAGTTTAGGAGCATGTGTTTTAGTGAACTTAAGTTCAGGGCATCTTCTTTAATACAGCTCTAGTTCTGAGAGATTTTCGTGTCACTAATATTCAAGCCCTTCCTGAACAAAATCTAAAGAAGTTCTTGAGGTTAGTTACTGTCATGCTGGTCAAAAGCAGAGGCTGTAGCCAGTTGTAATCACTACACTTACAGTATCTCAATATGTATTCAGCTTAATTATTCGTGCTTTCCATTTCATGTTGCCTGTGTGCTTCATCATGGATGTAGCCTATGACTTTGTTTATTTTTTTTCTAGCAAAAAATCAGCTAGAATTCTGTTGCCATATGCTGCGAGGAACAATAGATCCAAAAGAGCAACCTACATATGAATATGTAAAATTTATAGGAAATTTCAAGTGTTTGAATCATGGTAAGTAATTTCAGCAGTGTTAGAGTGGAATACTTAGGCAGCTCCACAGCTAAACTGGCTTGGGACCATGGTGCAAAATGTAGGTGAGAAGATCTTGAAGCATAGTTTTATCACTTCTATATTGGTGTAATGGAAAAGTAGAAAAACTGCCTATCAGGTATTACAGGTCTGTGTATTTGAATGCAAAACGTTGTAATTATGCCTAATGCTTTCAATTAAAGAAAACTAGTATTTTGTAAAACATTTTTTAAAAGAATGTAAGAGAAATTTAAGCAAATGCTTTAAAATAAAGAGTCTGAATTTAGTTCAGCATAAGCCATATTTAAGCAGGTGACTAACTTGAAGATTAGTGGTACTGAGTACCTGCAGCTCTCATTACATAGGCACCTGGGAAGGAAAATGTAGGTTTTCCCCCCATTTCAGTTCTCTGCTTTCACTTGACAGGAGTTACCACTCAGATGAGTGGGTGGGCCAGTACAGTTTTCTGCACTGAGTTCCTACTCCCTTCCATTGAAATTATTTTTATTAGCTGTGTATAATAGTCTTCCTTTGCACTGCACCTTTAATCTATTTGGCCAGGCTGTGCTGTCTGTTTACTTGAGAAGCCTGTTTATTTGTCCAAGTGCGTTCTGCAGTATTATCAGCAGTAGATTCTTAGAAAGATCACTCAAAAATATTATGAAAACCAGTATGTTGTAAATAAATCTGTGGGGTTTTTTATCTGGTACCAGTATTTTTCTCACAAAATGGGAAGAGGTCGAGTCTTAATGCAAATACAGTTATGTAATATTATAGGAAAGACAAGAAACAGTCCTGAAAACGCCAAATATAGTGCTAGTCTTGGAATGAGGAGTTGGGAAACTGCAGACCTATTGGTTGCAATTTGATATTTGGGAATATTCTGGAACAAATAATTAAACTATATATGAGTTTCAGGAAGCTTCAGGGAATTGAATGGCAACCTTTGTGGATTTTTCAGGTAGAAGTAGCATCAAATCAGTTCAGCTTCCTCTACCAAAGAGTAACACACTGTGTGGATAAGAGGATAAAGCACAAATAAATGATGAACTTTTAAAATATGTTTTTGTTATCATATTGTGTTCTCAGATGTGTAATCATATTTGTTATCATATTCTGTTCTCAAATGTGTAAGGAAAGCACATGTTAATTGAAATTGCTGGAGAGTAGCTGCAGAAACTTATTGGAAAGTTTACCAGTGTTCACCATCAAAGTGCAGTTTTAATGGACAACTTCTGGATTTGATTGGTATTTTAATTAATGTTAAGAACAATGGAACATAGTTTGCAGTCATGAAATAGTCCACTAAAAACGAGAAGAGGATTCGTCCCCAAATTTACAAAGAAATTCTGGCTAAAAACCCAGAAAAATTGACTAAGAAGAAATGCAAGTTACTACATTTAGGAATATCAAACTATATGAACAGGGACGGTTACAGCCAGCTACATAGCAGTCCTTTAGGAAAAGGAGTTACTGTGGAATGTAAACTGAATGTGACCAAATCACCTTGACCAGCCACCAAGCTGTAAAAATGCCAAAGCCTATCTAAGATACAGTCTAAACCACCTGAAATAATCCCACTGCACTTCTTAGAACTTGCATGTCCTCATCCAGTTTTTGATACTTACTTGTCAGAAGTAAAGAAATTGGAGAGAGTTCAGAGCAGAGCAACAAAAGCAAGAAGTAGTTTATAAATATAACTTACAAGGCAAGATAAGCTGTGAAGAACAAAGAAAAAGGGCTATGATAAAGAGGAAAGAAACTGCCCATTTTCTTTCTGATGGAAAGAGCAAGGAGCTGTAAGCTGAAATTGCATGAAGAAACTTCAGTTGGCGTTCTAATCTAGAGCTGAATTAAAACCAGTCAGGCTTTGAAAAGCCTCACAGTGTTTTGAAGTCACCATCTCTAGACCTTAGTAGAGATAAACCAAATTGATAACTGCTGGAAATGAAAGATAAGGTTAATCTGTTTTGAGGTCTAGTCCATTCTTTGCCTCCTTTTGATTCCATCTCTGTGATTCAATAAGTGGAATTTGTTCTCAACTGATTCTTTCACATCCATAATTGTGCCTTTGATTGTTCTGTTACTCGGTATGTCTTCAGCGTGTGTTGCTTAAATGTGATGGAAGTCTACAAAATAAATACTTATCTCAGAGTTCAAAAGAAAAAGTTAGCAAAACCTGATACAAAGGATAAATATTTAAGATATTTTTGAAGAAAGTGTAATCCAGTTGTTTTTACCAGTTAGCAAGGATTAGAACTGTTACTAGTTTCTTAAAAATGCTTTGTCAGTAATAATATCATATTAACTGTAATTTTAGTTCTTTGAAAAAGTTACTTGATGGTTGTGTTCCCATTACTACTCTGTAACTACTCCTACTACTGTGTTACTATTCCTGCACGTGGAAGTGTAGCTATGTAATATTTTTCTTAATGCGTGTTAAGTTACAAGCAAACCACAGATAAATATTGGGCTACTTCTTTTGTGATATTACTGCCATTTTCCTCCATACTTACCTTATCATCTATGTTCTCATCTCCTCTGTCTGCCCTCAGTTCCCAACTCAGCGCACAATGGTTTTGAAGGAACTATTCAGAGATCACACCGGCCTTCATATGAAGAGAAAGTTTGCTTTGTAGCAACAGTTAGATTAGCTACACCTCAATTTATCAAGGTATGTACGAATAAAATCACCTTTATATCATTCTTAAATGGCCTCTGAATGGGGCAACTTCTGAGAGAATGCACTCAACATGTAAAATATTAATGGAAAACCATAAGGAATTTTATGATATGAAACTGAAAGTATGTTTCTTACTTCAAATAGGCTAAGTTTTATGCTAAGTATCAAGCGAGTTATGGTGAACATTAATTCTAAATAGTAATATAAAAGAGAAATATGCAAGAAAAAAATTTCAAAGAAGTCCACAGGAATATAATTTAGCAAGATGAACTTAAACAATATGAAAGATTACATCGAGGTTCCACTTTCACTGGAGAAATGATTGATTTAGTTGAAACTTGGACGTGAATTTTTTGTTGCTGGTGGTCTTTTTGCAGTTTGACACAGAAGTAAATCTCGAAGGGCTTAAAGAAAGCTTACATTACTTGTCAGTAATGAAGAGTTGGGTTTGAGGTTATAGAAATCTTTTGTTTCAGTGCAGTTATCAGTAACTCAGTGGTTTAAATCTAACATTTTGCTTAACTGCTAATGTACAATGCAAAAGTGCCTATCCGAGTTTAGAATTAGATGCATGAGAGACTTGTAGTTCAGTATGTATAATCCTGTTTCTCTCCAAAACCAGTCAAAATACAGTCAGGATACAGTACAGTATGGTCTGTGATTGTGATTCCGATTATATGTTTCATACAAATATATGAATCAAGGTTCAGGATAGTCTGCTATCTAACGTTTGTTTTTGCAGTTCAGTTGTAAAGTAATGCCACGAAATGTATGTGGCCCAATGTTAAGCTGTTGTCTGTAATACAAGAACTCTGAACATTTAAACATTCTGCCTCTTAAGTGTAAAGCACTGGTGTCTTAAGCTGAAGAGTGTTGGTGGTAGCTTCTGAAGACATGGTTTATCTACTTTGCACTTCAAAAGCGTAGTAGGGAACATGTGGAGAAATCATATAAACCTCTTCAGTTCTCAGCCTGAATAGGAATTTTGTCTCTCCAGGCTCTGTGCCAGAGAAAGTTTATTTTTTCTAAACTATGGAAACCTTTGGAAAACTATGGAAATCTTTCACGTGACACTTTTCTTCCCATGCAGGTCTAAAAAATATTTTTCCTGTTATGTTATTCCTCTCCCGTTGGTAGAGATGTTATATGTGGGATTTTTTTTCATGAAGTAATTGTCGAAAGAAGACCAACCTGACATTTGCAAATGCTTTTGTCTTTTAAAGTCTGACAGTTCACAGTAAAACTTTTATGTTTCCTACTTCTGGAAGCTCAGGAACATCTCTTTATGATCTTCAAGTGTCTCAGTCTCCTGCAGGCTAAAGCCTTACAGATTATACTCTGGCCAAAGTTTCATTCCTGTACCTGAACCTCTGAGCCCTTAGTGCCCAAGGAAGCTTCCATGTTACAAAAGTTTTAAGATCTTTCGAGACTTTCAACTGGTGCTGTTCATTTGGGAAATCTTTTGAAGAAAACTAACATAAGAGTGAAGACTTAATCTGGCCATACCTGTTTATACTGTGATACCTTCCGTTATTATTGAGGCTAGCATTGACTAGTCTTTAGCAAATGAGTGTATGTCAGGCATTTTACCCTCCCAGTAACTTCACTAACAAATGTGTGATGCAGCCAGTAATGAGATGTGTGGTTTAGTATTGCCTTATTTAAGGTAGAACCTTCCTGCTCATCTGTCACTTACTCTCTTTCAGTTGTTACACGATTCTCGATTCTTTATTTTTTTTCCTCAAATGTAATTTCTCAGGATATGCAATGCTTTTTGCACTTCTAAAGTTCACATTTTTATTTTATGCATATGGCCCTACTACTTTTGTAACAAAATATATCACAAATTTTGGTCCCTAGTGAAGGCATTTGGTTCTACACATTCTTTAAAACATTTGTCTTGCATTTTGGCTAGTTGATGTTTGCATCCTATCAAGAAGGCAGGATTAATCCAGCCAAAAGGATTCTACCAAAATACTTTTTGTTACAAATGAAGGTCCTTTCTTTTCTAGATGCCTTGTTGACAACTTCAACAAGACGCCTTGTTGAACAAGCTGGCTTCTGCCCAGGGGTATTTTACAGTGGAATATCTGCAAATCATTAGTATAAATGCATTGAGTAATTGGATACTAACCTGCTGCCATTTCCTCTCTAACCGTGATGTTCTTACTGTGGTTTTACTGCCTGCACTTCAGTGATTTTTACTTTTGTTTTGACTTGTGCCAAAATAATTAGATCAAAAGAAACAACAAATCAAAAGTATATCTCAAGGATATACTCTTGCTCTGTCATTTCTCTTACTTTACTATGAGTGGTGCTTTATTAAATGCTGTAATTTTAGAAAAGTAGATGAGCTTTGGGTTCTAGGGGTAGTTTCAGGTTTGAAGCTTAAGTCTTGCTAACTGGAATTCACATCAATAGTTGTAAATTTGTGCCCAGAGTTGTTTAGCTCGTTGCCTCCATCTAATTCATCCGTCATTCCATCATTTACCCAGTCACTGTCTTTAGATTTTACAGTGATGAAGGTGAGGAAAAAACATTGCCTAGGTATGGTCACTTTTTCCTTTCACAGAAAGAAAACTTAGAAACATCTATTTAAAGAAACTGCAAAGTATCCAATTAAACTCTTTGGATTATAACCTGAAAGAATGAAAAGAGAAGTGGTCCCTCTGTTAGTCTTCTACTGTATTTTTCTGCAGGACTGCTTTAGTTACAGATGTTTGCAGGGCAGCAGTGTGCTTGTCTGTCCACACTTGTGAGTATTCTGTCAGTGTAGCAGCAGCTTCCACATTGTAGTCTTAAGGAAACTCTTGTACCTGATCATTAATAGATCCCAGTGTGTTCCTGGCACTGGGGGATACCATTGCAAGCTCCTACAAATTACAAATGTATGCAGGTGTCCAAAAGAGAAAGATTTACTTATCTCTAATTTTAATGTAATCTTTGAGGGGTATATTTGTATGCATGTATTCCATCATCCATCTTCCTTCTTGTAAGGCAGTACTAGAGGAGTTTGCAAAAGAATTGACTGGCTTGGGGCACGTGGTGTTGTGACTGTCTCTGCATGAGGCACAGTACTTGGTGGGGCATCTTTACGTTTCTCAAAGAGGACAGTAGAAGTTGACTGGCATGCTCTGAATACATTTGAGTGGAATATATTTAGAATGATGTGCAGAATACCTTGAGGTTTTGTTGTAATGGAAATACAATCATTCCCTTACTTTCTTGAGTCCTAAACATAAGAGTAGTGTGTTATTTGTAGTACATGTCTGTGCACTCGAAGAGATTTACAGTACTTTGTGTTCACTAAAGGGAAAAAATCGTATTCCTAAACTCAGAGTAATGTGACCATCTTACTAAGGTTGGGTTTTACCCATTATAAACATGGACTATAATCAGACTGTCTGGTGGGAATGTTTCATCTCTTCTTTTGCGTGTGCCAATTTAAAAGCATAACTGCAGGAACTATTGATTTCTGCTTGTACTACTGTGTTTGTAGATGCTGAGTTTAGGTTTAATCTCATGACATGGTTAGTCCATTTAAATCAACTGAGCATCAGCTTGGCACAGTTGAGATTGGATTCTACCTCAGTATTATGCGTCTAAACAAGCAAAACCAGTGAAGCTGTCTAAAAATAACATTATAACTATTGTGGAGTTATCTACTAACTTTAGGTAAGTCTGAATTTTGAAAGCGTTTATGTACTAGAATAGAGCAGTTTTAAGAGATTTTTATTTTTTTCCTTTTTAGGAAATGTGCACTGTTGAAGAACCCAACGAAGAGTTCACATCTAGACACAGCTTAGAATGGAAGTTCCTATTCTTGGATCACAGGTGCAGTTCCTTCTGTGTAGTAGCAATAGCAGCTGAATCACAGTGATGGCTGTAGTATTTGGAGTTCACTAATCTGCTTTAACTACTCATAGCTTGTGTTGGGTTTAATTTTTAATTTTTTTCGGAGCACGTATTGTAAACAAGACAGCTTATATAATTCTTGTTTCTTTGAGATTCTTTCGTGTGTGTGAAAATAAAGTGACATTGATTTTTCTATTAATTAGGGCACCTCCGATAATAGGTTACCTTCCATTTGAAGTTTTGGGAACGTCAGGCTATGATTATTATCATGTGGATGATCTCGATAATCTGGCAAAATGTCATGAGCATTGTGAGTACAACTAAGTCACTAAAATGAGCAAGTTTGTTAAATTGTACAACTGTTCTGGTGAAATTTTGTGATAATTTGAGTGAAGTGTCTTTACTTGCATTCATTTGACATTAACTGCTGTTCCTTATCTTTTTTGTTTTGAAATGGAACTACAAAACAGATTTAATTTTATCTTACAATTCCAGGGTTTCATTGTGGTAAATTGGAGTGCACAGCTCTACGACCAATACTTGTCCAGTTCTTCCAGTAGCATTTAAAGAGCTCTATAATGTTTAATAAGTGCAAAAATTGGTGGAAAATTTTCAAACCTGTTCTTGATCATTGTCATAATACTGGATTTAGACATGGGTTTGAGCTATATGATCCTGGGAAGTAATGTTCTTTTTATGTAACTCTGGAGTATTTACAGCCTGGCAGGACAGTAAACTTTATTCTTCATCTTTATAGTAATGCAATATGGGAAAGGGAAGTCATGTTACTACAGATTCCTTACAAAGGGACAACAATGGATTTGGCTGCAAACACATTACTATATCACGTATCACCAGTGGAATTCCAGGCCAGAGTTTATTGTCTGTACGCACACTGTTGTAAGGTAGGTTACTTTTTAAAGTAATCCTACTGGTGTGGGAGCTACTTTGATGGTATTTTGGAGATAGAGAAATTATAGCAGTGTAAAGAATCACAGGAAACTTCCTGGGATACTTTATAAGCAAGGTGGCTTTGAGGAGTTTGGTCTTTGAGGTATACTTTTTAAATCATCCCACAATATAGTAGTCATACTTGGTTTGTTCTTCTAGTTATGCAGAAGTTAGAGCAGAAAGACGACGAGAACTTGGTATTGAGGAATCTCTCCCAGAGATAACAGCAGATAAAGTGAGTGTTTTAAACAATTTTATTTTACATCTTCACATGCTAAAAATAATACGCAAGCAAGTATACAGCAGCAAAAAGTGGTTTATCCTATTTGTCCCCAAATAAAGGAATTATTTGGTCTCTGAATAATGTGATTATTTAAAATGATCAAAGAAGTCTAGAAAGAGTGTTTAACTGTACTCTGCCTATAACACCCTTCTCTTTTCAGGAATAAATGTCCATGTAGTTATACTGTAACATGGTAGCATCCATAAGTTTTTATTAAGATCTGATTTCTGCAGCATTAGATTCCTAAATAAATGTCCGTCTTACTGGAAGTCCCCATAATCTGAAAAAACAAGGTCAACACACAAAGATGACTTAGAGGAATTCACAATAGGAAAGTAGGTGCTGTTTAATTCTATGACTCTGTCCTACTTCATAGAAGTATACAAAATTATTTTTGAATTAATGTCCTTGGAAGCTCAGTGAGTGTTTTAAGTTTGTGGAGATGATCTGTCGTGTTTTAGTCTGATAGTTCAGAAATGTTTTCCTTTGGCAGTTTCACAAGTTTCATCTGTTGATGCTCCTTCTAGTGGAAAAAACTCATCCTTTCCAAAACAATAAGCAGTTCACTCATTACACTGTTGTTCAGAGTGAATTGAGTGGCTAGAGAAGGAGGTCAACTCAGTAGTCAGTTTGTGGCCTGAGTGTGCATGCATTTTGGTTTCTAGGCTTATATAGCTTTGGTTTCCAAGGATAAAAGCCTCAAATGGAAACAGAGCTTACAGCCATCACACAGGCCAGTACTTCTGCACAGTCACCTGTGTAAGGGAGTTGATTAGAAACAGCAAGGTCTGAGATATTTTCTAGCAGAAATACACATTGTGTGCTGAATTAGATAAATAATTGTTATTTATGTGTGTCTCTTCAGAGTCAGGACTCTGGGTCTGACAATCACATAAACACAGTGAGTCTCAAAGAAGCACTGGAAAGGTTTGATACCAGCCCCACACCTTCTGCTTCCTCCAGGAGTTCAAGAAAATCTTCACATACTGCAGTATCAGATCATTCATGTAAGCACCAACTGTTGAAGATAGAATTGTCTTCCTAGTAAAACTTTCTCTACTTAATATATTAAATGCATAACTGCAGTTAATAATCATTTTATGAGAAGTGTGCTAGTGAAAATATCCTTTTTGATGGTTCAGAGGTCTGCAGACTACTCTGAAAAAAGACTTTTACTTCTAAGAGTACAATATCAGACACTAGAACACCCTATTTCAATCCATCAGGTTGCACTACTGGTGGATAGTCAGGGGGGGAAAAAGAGTCCAAGCTTTAAGAGTTCTTTTAATGAATAAAAAGCTTGCTGTGATTTGATTATTGCATTACAGAATTGAGATAACTATTAACATGTTTCTTTCTGTTCTAACTCTCAACATTGTCAGCAACACCAACTAAAATGACGGTGGACACTAGCACTCCTCCAAGGCAAAGCTTATCTGGTCATGAAAAGACTGCGCAAAGAAGATCATCTCTGAGCAGTCAGGTAACTTCAGGGAATAATGTTGTACTTAAACAGTGTAGTTCACCTTTAAAAGCCATTATTAAATCCATATAAGCTTTGTTTTATTTCTTCTAAAAACACAATTTAAACTGTAAGAGTTTTGCTTGGAATACGTCTCTTAGAATTGCATCATCAATATGCAACTTTGGTACACTAGATTTTAAAGGAATATAATAATTAGGAATATATGTATTTAGGTTTTGTCATTAGGATTTGCAAGAATGTGACTGAATCTCTGCTTTCACTCACACAGGACTTCTTTCTGTGATTCTAGATTTTTAATACACACGCACACACACATATATGTGTAAAATTGCTGGTGTAATGCTGTGTGTGTCCCTATAGAGCATTCATACAAATTGATGAGTAAGAATATTAGTGAATACTTCTATATCCTTTCTGAAATCTTGGTAGTATAAGAAATTGTCGTGCTTCATGTACTTGGTGCTCATTTTCCCGTTGAACTAATACATTCACTTCAAAAACAGAATGCTTATTAAAATATGTATTTCTAAAAATTCTTAGTTTAAGAATAAATCAAAGGTGTCAACTTCCAAACTTGCTGAAAAAGTCTTTCCCTTAATACAATTAAGACCTCTAAAATATTTGTAGTTGTAACTTCTGTTTTATACCTACTGCTTAGATATATTTTCAGCAGTGGAAAAATAATGTATATATTATGTAGATAATCAGTTGCTCTTGTTTCCTTAATTCTCTAATAATTAAGGTTAGATATTTCAGGAAACAATTTACTAGTTTCTATCATATTTTCATATGACACTGTTTTGGATTTGACACTTTAAAGAAATACTTCGTGTCAAGTATAAAGTTCATTCTCTTATGATTATGGAACAATTTTTTTAATCCTAGTCTTTAAGCTCACAGTCTCTTGGACAACCAGTAACACAGCCAGCAATATCTCAGCCTGCAACTTTACAGCTCCAGTCTGGAATGACTCAGGTATGGATTAACTTGATTTATTATTATTTTTTAAACAGTCTTGTTCTCCTAGAGAACAGCATTCTCCTGGTAACGGGCTGCCTGTGGCTCGGGTGGAGGGAGGCACTGTTCTCTGAGTGAAAAACGGTTTGAGTTGCCAGGCCCAGAGGGTGGTGGTGAATGGAGTTACATCCAGCTGGCAGCCGGTCACGAGTGGGGTTCCACAGGGCTCAGTACTGGGGCCAGTCCTGTTTAATATATTTATTGATGATCTGGACAAAGGGATTGAGGTCATCATCAGTGAGTTTGCAGATGACACCGAGTTGGGTGAGAGCGTTGATCTGCTGGAGGGCAGGAAGGCTCTGCCAAGGGATCTGGACAGGCTGGATCGATGGGCCAAGGCCAATTGTATGAGGTTCAGCAAGGCCGAGTGCCGGGTCTGGTACTTGAGTCACAACAACCTCCTGCAGCGCTACAGGCTGGGGCAGGCTGGCTGGAAAACCGCTCAGCTGGAAAGGACCTGGGAGTGCTGGTCAACAGCAGCTGAACATGAGCCAGTGTGTGCCCAGGTGGCCAAGAAGGCCAATGGCATCCTGGCCTGTATCAGCAACAGTGTGGCCAGCAGGATCAGGGCAGTGATCATGGCCCTGTGCTTGGCACGGGTGAGGCCACATCTCGAGTGCTGTGTTGACTTTTAAGCCCCTCACTGCAAGAAAGACATTGAGGTGCTGGAGTGAGTCCAGAGAAGGGCAACGGAGCTGGTGAAGGGGCTGGAACATGAATCAGACAAGGAGTGGCTGAAGGAGCTGGGGTTGTTCAGCCCGGAGAAAAGGCGGCTGAGGAGAGACCTCATTACTCCCTCTGTACAACTACCTGAAAGGAGGTTGTAGTAAGGCGAGTGTTGGTCTCTTCTCTCAGGCAACAAGGGACAGGATAAGAGGAAATGGTCTTGAGTTGCACCAGGGAAGGTTTAGATTGGATATTAGGAAAAATTTCTTTACAGAACGTGTGGTCAGTCATTGGAACAGGCTGCAAGTCATGGGCACAGGCTACCCAGAGAATTGGTGGAGTCACCATCCGTGATGGTATTTAAAAGCCATGTAGATGTGGCAGTTAGAGACATGGTTTAGTGTTGGACTTGGCAGTGCTGGGTTAGTGACTATCCTTGATGATTTTAAAGGTCTTTTCCATCTTAAACAATTCTCTGCTTCTATATTCTGAATGTAATGTTAATTTCTCTTTCAGAAATTGAGTCCTTTGGTGCCAAATTCACCTTTAAAATTATTCTCTTGAAATGAGCAAATTCCCTAATTTGACACTTCCACTTTTTTTTTTTCCTGTTATTTGTCGGGATATAATTTTCAGCCTTGTGCATTAGCAACATAGACATAAACACAGTTAAAGCTAAAATATTTTAGGGCATGAATTTAAAAATCTATCAACTCTGCTGGTAACTTTCAGGCATATGCTTATAACACAAGGCTACTTGGTCTGTGAAATGCTTCTGTGTAATAAGAACAGGATACAGGTATCAAAAGGTTAAACTGACTTGGGGCCTGTAGCAGATGTCTGAGGAGAAATAGAAGTGGCAAATAGTTTCTCTATTGGCTCAGCCGTCAGCATTTTGTGACTGAGGGTATTCCCAAGTTATTTGTATTTTTTAGATCTGGGTGAATTTTTTTTTCTGAACTGGCACAGTTCTAATTTTTAACATGAGAGAGCTTTAACATCCACAGTACCATGTAAATTACTAAGGCTACATATATGTGTGTGTGTGATTTGGACACACAGTCAATTTCTTGTGCAGTGGATTTTTTTAGTTCACAAATTCTGATCCATCAATTAAATGTTAATTCTGCGACATTTTCATACTAATGATTGGTCCTCAGATTATGGTTTATTGGTAGTTTAAAGAGCATACTTGATTTCTTAGCTGCTGTGGAGGACTGTACCTCTTGTAAATAAAATGTCGTTTTTGCTCAGCGTTTAATTTATTCATTGCACTACAGCCTGTGTTTCAGTTTTCAGCTCAGTTGGGAGCTATGCAACATCTAAAGGACCAGCTAGAGCAAAGAACACGCATGATAGAGGCAAATATTCATCGGCAGCAGGAAGAGTTGCGTAAGATTCAAGAGCAGCTTCAAATTGTTCATGGTCAAGGACTCCAGGTGAGTTAGTGTATCACAGGTTTCATCTGTAGAGAATTTAGGCATCTGAAATGTGTCTTGGGCACCTAATTCCACATGATCCTCCATATTCTCTGTCAGATGCCATCTGGGCCTAATGTTTCTAAAATCCATAGTATCTGAAGCTGCTGTTCCAGAGGTACCTGATGTTTTGCTTCTGAATGTATCTGGAAATGCCCCAGTTTTGAGCAGGTCAAGCCTAGCTTATGACTTAACCTAAATAAATGTGAAAGGATGGAGTGGTTGTTAATTCTTGCAAAGTTTTTCAGCCATTAGAATATTAATCCAAAATCTGCAAGATCAGCATTTATTTTTCTCTTTTAGCTCTGAGGATGTCAGATCCATGCTTCTTTGTTTCTTAAACTGTCCTATCAGGCCGAGTAGCTCTACTTTGCATTGTAAACTTGAAGGAGTTACTGAGCCAGAAAGACAAGAAGTCTAGAGGATGCATTACTCAGTCTAGCAGCTGACTATCTGATTTCTGATTTTTTTTTAAACCAGTATATATTCTTCTATTTTTGTCATTGTCTTTTCAGCTATATTTGGAAGAAAAGAATTACCCTATTGTATTTTTCTAGTTAAAAGACCCAAACAAAAAAAACTGATCACCTCAAACTAAGATACATTTTAAGGAAATAATTTAATATTTTCAGTTTGGATTGTGACTACAGAGTAGAAAAAATACTTCCTGGAAGTATTGAGTATGTTGCTTAAATTCTGTTGAAAGAGTAGGAGTTTCTGGCATGTGCCGTTTTCAGTGTTGTGTGATGTCTAGTGTAAACATGCCAGCAGTAGACTGTTGTCTATGTCTCGAAGGGAGAGATTCACAGCTCTCTTCCCATGGAGTGAGGAGGGACCTTGTTCAGGAACGTGAAAACTAGAGAAAATACTTCAGTGCTGCACATTCTGCCTTGTTGTAGGCTTGGGCCTAACTTTTTGTAAAGAACCAAATATTTTTGTGCTGAATTCTGTTTTTTACAACAATGTTGGAAAGTTCAGTATAATCATTATGATTTCCTGATTGTCAGGGAAGATTATGTTCTGGTGCTATGACTAGATCTACTGATTCAGAGATTTCCTTTATCTGATTTAGTGTTACTGCTGAAGGTCCTACAAATAGAAGTGTGATCTCAAATATGTTTTGTCTTTAGATAGGTGTGGACTACATTACTAGTTAGTCTCTAAATGGTACTTTTTCTGAAGGAACAAATATGGAATGTTAATGTTTAGGACTCTAGAAATGAGGATTCTGATTCTTACCAGATAGTGTCGAGTCTCTGAATACTGACCCTATAACTTGTGGAATTTTTTAAGATGTTCTTGCAGCAGTCAGCTTCTGGACTCAACTTTGGTTCTGTGCAGCTTCCTTCTGGAAATTCTTCAACTGTTCAGCAGCTTACGCCAATAAACATGCAAGGTCAAGTTGTTCAGACTAATCAGACTCAAAGTGGGATGAACACAGGCCATATAAGTACTCCACACATGATACAGCAGCAGCCTTTGCAGAGTACTGCAACACAGGTAAAATTCTATTACTGATTTTGCTGGATAGAATATATGCTCAAAACCACAGCTGAAACACAACAGCTTCCCTGAGATTCCCCTATTACGAATGAGTGTTTGAGATTGCTTAAAAAATCATCGGCAAGGGTATCAGCAAAAGCCAGATTTAATATTAAGTGACAGCATGACAAAGTTCCTTGGCAAGATTCACTCTGCTACTTACAGGACAGTTAAGGCACAAGGGAAAAACAAGCAGCAACAAAACCAAACAAAATCTAGGCAATCAAAATGGAAATTAACTGAGAACTATCTAGGGGAGTGTGTGTGTGTATGTATGTTTTGGTGCACGTGACAAAAGGACAGTGAGGGCAAAGATAAGAAGGAACACAGCCTAAAAGCTTAACAACTTTCAAACTTAACAGTACTTTAACTTAACTTAAACCTAATAATTTAACAAAGGAGCAACACGTAACTTATACCTAACTTAACTTATACCTTAAACTCAATTTATAAGTTAACCTTAGTAATTTAACAGAGGAATAACACTCAACAGCATTTAACCTAACTTGTAACTTTGAAGTTAAACTTAGCAACTTAGCGAAAGAGCAACACTTAGCAAGACTTAGGTTATAACTTATGTTGAACTTAGTAGCTTAGCAAAAGAACAACACTTACCGGCATTTAAGTAAGCTTACGTCATAAGTCACAGGCTTATTTACAGGCCTAACTTACTTCAATATCCAAGGTACTTAAACATCTAAGAAAGCAGCATTTCTCTCAGATTTGCTATAGCATATGCACATGTGCATGCACACAGACATAAAGAGTCAGTGCAAGCCAGGTACCTGTGAAAAGTTTCCCTCAGAGGACAGTGACATACTCACTTTGATGCCTTTGCATTTCCCAGTGGGCGAAGGGTAGGGCCTTGGGGAGTGAGGGCATCAGCCCAGGACTTGTTGTTCAGCAATTCTCCACGTATAGCAAACCTGAGGGTTTGCCAGCTCTGAGAAGCGTCCTGCTCAGAGGGAGATTGCCGGTCTCAGCCCGCTGCAGCCCAGGAGAGCTCCAAGGCTCTCATTCTGGACTGCTGTTTATAGGGTCACAAGAGAATGGGTTTTCTTTCTAACAGTGTTTCAGCCTGGCCACAGTATGGGTCGGCACTCTCTTTGAAAGTGTGAGAATAGGAATGTTACGCCACTCAGGCAAGAAGAACAGTGTCCAACACTGTTCATAAGGAAGACGATGCTTGTTGGACAGCACAAGTTCCTGGAAGCAAACCATATTTCTGATAAGCTCGGGAAGAGCTAAGCCCAGGTTCTTCAAGGCTGAGGCCTAATAAGCATTTCTCAGATCACAGTGCGGCCTGGAAAGGAGGAGGGGGGAATGCACCATCACATCCCCTCCCAAATTTCTTTTGAACAATGTCTCTTGAGTCATTAATTTCTTTATGTTTGAAGCTTTACAATTGAAATGCATTTATGTTCTTGATAATGCAATTTCAGACCTTGTTTTCATTTTAAGACTTAGGCATGTAAATAATTATTAGCAAGTAGCTTTTTTGAAAGACGAGTCTCAAGAAAACTTGTAGCTTCCATTTTTTTGAATGTGATTTTTTTTTTTGATAGAACATACACCACTTTCCATCAGATGCAGTAGGTGTGGGACATCTATACTGTAATAGCCTTTTTCTTCTATGAGTTTATTCAGTTTCTTTCAATTCCATGTATACTTCTGAAATTGCAGTATCTTGTAGTGAATTCTACAGCTTTACTTTCTATGAAATGTGATTGTTTGCTTTTTTAAACATGTCATCCATCTCATATATTGGGAAATACATTGACCAACTCTCCACTTTCATCTTCTGACTCATGATTTTTAAGTCTTCTGTCAGTGTATCCCCATAGAAGCTGGTTCTTCAGGCTGAACACTTCTAATTGGTTTGACCATTATGTGTATGGAGACTCCTTACACATCTGATCTCTGTGGTCACCCTCCTCTGTACCCTTTTCCACATTCCATACTTTCTTTTTGAGATTTGTGAAGAGGCAGACTAGTGGTGCATGTTACCATCTCAGCAATAGGCTAGTTCCAAACTTTCAAGTAAGAAATTCTTGGCATTTATGTGCACATTTTAGTCTAAGTCAGGCACAGAGATGCTAGAGGAGTAAAAAGATAATTTTGAACAAACAGTATGCAAGTAGCTGAAAAATTCAGGGAAAAAAATAACCTGAACAGGAGAAGATGTTAATGTAGAAATACCTGTGTACTTTAAATTAAGAATTCATTTGAATAGAAAAAAAACACTGGTAGTTTTGAAGTGTGGGTGGTGACAGTGAGGAGGACAGCTGTAGTACCTGGCTATTTTCAACTTACTATCTCAAAATTTCTTTTCAGCATAATCAACAAAATGTACTTAGTGGACACAATCAACAGTCTTCTCTTGCCAGTCAGTCACAGAACACAGTCTCGGCGCCTTTGTACAACACTATGGTGATTTCTCAGCCAACAGCAGGAAATGTGGTGCAGGTTCCCTCTAGCTTACCACAGAACAACAACCAGAATGCTGCTGCAGTAACCACTTTTACCCAGGACAGACAAATCAGGTAAATCTTCAAGACCAATATTCAAGATGACTTTCTATAATGGTATGCTTATGCAGCTGCACCATATACAAAAGGAACTAAAGTAGCATTAAAAATATTGTGTGGTTTGTGTTTCAGCTATATGGTTACAATCCCTGAAACTAAACTTTGCCCAAAGTAACATGTTTCCAAGCTTATCAAAACCCATGTTGTTATAGCAAAGTTTGACTTTGAGAAATCTGCCTTTCTCAAGTGTATGTGATGCTTCATGTATTTTTTTTCCTGAAGGGACTCCAAATGTCTTTTTCTATTAACAGATTTTCTCAAGGTCAGCAGCTTGTAACAAAACTTGTCACAGCCCCAGTAGCTTGTGGAGCAGTAATGGTACCAAGTACTATGTTTATGGGACAGGTGGTGACAGCTTACCCCACTTTTGCTGCCCAACAGCAGCAGACACAGACTTTGTCAATAACGCAACAGCAGCAGCAGCAAAGTCAGCAGGACCATCAGCAGCAGCTCACCACAGTTCAACAACCAGCTCAGTCGCAGCTGACCCAGCACCCCCAGCAGTTCCTACAGGTAATGAATGTAGAGTTGTCTACAAATTTTTCCAAGCCCTGGCACTTTTCAGCGTGTTTAGGTTATCCGGGGGTGCTTTACTTGAAAACAAAGCACTTAAAATAGTAACGTGTGAATAAGCCTGATGCATGAGGTAAGTTTATTCTGTAGCTGTTCTCTAAAGTCCTGTTACTCAAAGGAGAGGTGATCTTTCCTGCAGTTTCACTCCATGCATTGTCCTATCTTATATCTTTTTCCCTTTGAATTGCTGCTCCTAATTAACTATGGAATGGAAAAACAGGTATTTCCTTTAAAATAGTTTACATTTTCTTTGCACTGACATTAATGCAATAAGGTATGAGAGATGATGGTTGGTCTGGAAAGCAGCACACAGCCCAAAGCAAGACATGTCCCAGTAACACGAGGCATGAAATTCTGTCTAGGCTATGGAGGAGACTGAGCAGCAAGTAACTTTGTAAGCAGAGAGTAGGGAAGAACCTTGTTTTAGTGGAGAAGGAAGACAAAACTCAAGAAGTTTAGAAATAGGAAATCTCAAAAAGGAATTGAAGGTAGAAGGAATTGATGGGGAAATCTGTTGCCATTTGATGACTCCAATGAATTACTGGCACGTGGGTCACCCAGCAGCTGGAGTTGGTGAAGGAGATGTAGTGGCTAGAACACTAGAGAGGCAGTGCCTCCAAGAAGACATGGGTTCAAAAAATCTTAATTTGGCCTCTGATGTTGCCTTCTCCAAAAAAAGATCAAAGTCTTTGCAAATGTAGTTTGTGCACGTTCTTAACATTGTTTTGACTACTCTGGGAAAGTCAGTGTATTTTTTTTTATTCTTTAAGAGTATACATAATTAAAAACTCTTGCTCTGCAAGTATTCCTTACTGTGTATGCCATTTCCATCAAATCTGGGATCCTCTGCATAGGTAGAGTATATAAAAATATATGTATATAAAAATTTATGTAGTGGGAGACTCCAGCTGAATCAAACCAGAGTGCAGATTTGAATGTGTTCTCTAACAACTCCGATAAATACTATAACAACAGTGCTGTGTAGCAGGTTGGTAGTGTCTCTATCTCTGTTTCTAAATTTAAAAGTTTATACAATTTTGACTTAATTCTGGTGAAACAGATGTGAAATATGAAGATCTCAAAAGGTCTGTACCTACTCTAGAATTTCTTTCTAGGCAAAAGTCTAGTTATGTTTAATACAAACTATTAAAGTCCTAGAACTTGAAGTGAAGCAAATACTCTTTAAAAAGGACAAAAGTGCCTTTCTGCTTTTGTTCACTGGGGCATCTTAGAGTCTGATTCTGTAGGTGGAGCAGTTGATGTACTGTACTTTCTGCTGCAGAACAGTTCAAGATTGAGATGTCCTAGTGCATTTGTACCCATCCTTCATTGCTTTTCTTCAGTAATCTTTTTTTTTATTGTTCTGTGTAGAATAATATTAAAACTAAGTACCATTTCCAGTAGTAATAAATCTCCTTCAAAGGGGGTATTTGGGTCTGCAAATGCAACATTTTCTTTGACTGTGTATTTTGTCTGTGGGGGATAAATGTGATCTGTGCCAAATCATGCACTGTTTTTTCATTTGACTTCAATGACAGCTACCTGCACTTATTCAAATAGATTCCTTACGTCCTGCTATGCTTTTGTGGTTTGAAATGAAGACAAATTGCCATGTGTTCCTACCTGTCACCACAGAAATTAAAAAGACCAATTACAGCTGCTTTATTAATTGGTCAGATGCACTGCTTAAACATATTAGTATGAACAAGTCTTTGCATTGTTTGCTCAGCTTAACTGGCCAAAACCAAAGTTTATTTTGATTGAACCCTTATGAAAAGTTAAAAAGCATCTAGGCCTCTGTTTCCCAGTGCAGCAGGAAAAAAAATTTTTTTCTATTTTCATGTTTTAGACATCCAGGTTACTTCATGGAAATCAGTCGGCTCAGCTTATTCTCTCTGCTGCTTTCCCACTACAACAAAGCACTTTCACTCAGTCCCACCACCAGCAGCATCAGTCTCAGCAGCAGCAGCTGTCACGACACAGAACTGACAAGATGACTGATCCTTCCAAAGTTCAGCCACAGTAGTGTGGGCGCTGCCTCTTCTTGAAGCAAACTGCCAGGAGGGGCTGCCCCACAAGCAGTTGCACTGAAGCTACAGAGGTAACAGTACGAAGGCTTTCTAACACCATGGTGTTGAGATCTACTTCTAACTTCTGGAATCTGCTAACAACAGCCACAAGATGATGATGGGGACATGGCCAACTTTGAGAGTTGCCCCAGTTTCTGTGTTCTAAAGGATTTGCTGCCATGTTGTAATTTGTCCAGGTGAAATCTCCAAATGTGACTGAAATGAGAGTGATGCTGAAAATATTGGTATTTTTATTAATCCTGTACATTTTTAAAGTATTAAAACAGACATGGAGCAATTGTTTTGATTAGCAGGAAAAAATGCCAGAAATATAGTCCAAAAACCATCTAATTTTTTTTCAGATGATTACAGGACAGTAAATATTTTGAAAATGTTGTGTGAAATCCAGTTCTCTGTTGTACAGATGCTGTAAAATATTGTGTATATGTCTGCATAAAAGGAGAAAGAGCAAAATATTTTATATGATGCATGAAAATGTAATCTGTTATTTGTAGGTTTGAATATGTTTCCCTAAATTCTCACGCCATACTCAGACTAATGTTTTCCTCTGTTCTACCCTTTTGTTTACAACATGATGCATCATTATTTTCACCCTTAATGTGGGCACAAGTCTCTTGTTTGTGCTTTGTCCGTGATGTCAGGGTTTGTTCGGTGAGGTATAGTGTGTTGGTTAGTTGACTGCTTGAAGTTAAATTATTGATGAAGCTGTTTGAACTGGTGATCATGCATCAGGGTTCAGGACATTCAGATTCATGAATATCATCCATCATTTCATAATGAATTCATCCATTTTATTTGAAAAATAGGAATTTGCACTGCTTTCTTGCGGATGGTTTGGAATTTTATTCCCCAAAGCTATCTTTTGATATAGTTCATAGTTGGAAATATTTATGTAAAAGGTTTAAAAAAAATGACAGTAATTTTCAAGAATGTTTCAGTTATAGGAGTATTTGCACAAAAATATATTTACATTTAATAACCTTTTGGGCACTTTTTAACCACTTTCTCTGTGGTGAGAATTGTAACTTGTTAAACCATGTTGGAATCTTTTTATTCTCCTTCAAAAATTAGTCGGAACTAATTCAGGGTCATTTTAACAACAACAACAAAACCCATAGTGCCTTGATTTTAATTCAGGTGATAATGTTGAACATCTTGAATTACAATGTCTTGAATCTGTAACCATTTTCAATTTTGAAGTCTTAGCACATTGTCAACCAAACTTGTGTATCTACTTCATAGATATTTCTGTATTGTGTTAATTTTAACAGTGGTCTCAGTTGAGACCATGAATATTTTTGACTGGTACTCCCCCTCAGACAGTAGCCAGAAATAGAGGAGTCTCAAAAATCTCAGATCTTTAAGGTAATACTCTTTAAACAAAAAAAAAAAAAGAAAAGCAAACCTTAAACGACAGGACTCCTTTTGCAGAAGGAAGAATAATAAGCTGATTTTTTTTTTTAATCATTTTTGGAAGCATTTAAAGTGTGTTTTGGGGGAGATCATGATTGCATTTAACACTACCAGGTATTGATTTAAGAGATATCACTGAACTAAGACTTCAGAAGGCAACTTCACTTTATAAAGAAAATAAAAAGTTCCAACAGATATGTGCTATTTAAGTAAATGTTGGTAGGTTTTTATGGTACTAGTTTGTGGAAACCAGAACTTCAGAGGAAAATGAATAAATGCTGATAGATCTGATAATTAATTAAAAACAAAAAACAGTAAAAGCAGTTAAAACTAGTGCTAGGGAGAGAAAGCTGGATTAATCTTGAATACTAAGGAGGAGTTGAATGAATGTAACCAAATGGTGATGGTCTATTTTGTACTATGGAACAGTTTGATTGTATTACTGGATGAACCAAACCCGCAGGAGGTAATACCAGTTTAGCCAAGCCTTTGATGCTGTTGGTTACGTTTTGGGGCAAGCCTTTGCCTCTGCACATGTCCCAGCATTAGACCTTTGTTATTCCCCAGTCATAAAACAAATGTTTGGCACCAAAAAGCCAAGCAGTGAACAAGGAAGGAGAGTATGAGAAACAGTACCAAAGAGAATCAGATTGCTCTCTGCTCCAAGAAGCCTATTGCAACCTGGAGCAAGGAACAGATGCCAATACCAAACATAGCAAGGAACACTTTCCCTTCTTTAAAGGGATTTCTGGCATTCTTCAGACTGGGATAATTGTCAGAGACCTGTTTCTGTAAAGTTCTACGTAAAGAAATCCTGCCTTGCTCTGCTATCCCTACCACTCCATTCCACCTGTTTCTATATGAAGCTGCGTTGACTAGAGGTCTGTGCTATCACTTCTTTGCCTAATGGAAAATAGGTTAGATACAAATTTCTTTAACCATTACAATGAAAACGTAGCACTAAAAAAGAAAACTGAGAGAGCTTTGATAGTGCTGTTAGAACTACTGAATAGTGGTAAAATAGGTGTATTAAGCTATTATACTGAGAATTACCCAAATTAGAGATACCAGCCAGACAGTTAATGATGCAGCTTTTTATATAAAGCTTCATTTCAACTTCTCTTCCCATTCCCCCCTTCCCAAATACTCTGGTGTGCTGCTATAGGTCTGTCAGTAAAAAGGCTAAACTAGGAGAGAGAAATTAAATGATGGATAGTGTGGCCACTGAAAGAGAACTATAGAAATGTATGCTTTGATCAAGAAGCTTTTTGTAGCCTCAGAGAGAGGTCATTCAATTACAGAACTACCAGCTAGTAGGGAAAGGATAGAAGATGGGGAAATTCTAAGGAACTGGAAAAATACAGCACACATTTGAAGAATTCCTGACGTGACTCAGGCAAACTTTACAAAGCAAGTGTGGAGAACTTGGTCCAGATTGTGTGCAAGTATGCAGATGCTTTGTTCACAAGTGGTGACTAAAAAATATATGTTTAACAGGTCTGCAGCTTCCCCTGTTGCTGAATCAATTGCTTAACTGTCCTTGAGCTTTAGTGAGAAGAGGATCAGGCTGTTGACTCTTTCTTAATCAGCCTTTTGCTTCTGCCCAGCTCATTCACTACAGACTTATTTGCAACATCCTGATAAATAGCATGACAATGAATGCTGTGATGCTGCAGGTTCTGGAGCAAAAAATGTTACAGAACGACTCTGACAGAAGAGAAGGAGTCTGTTAAGGGGAGGATTGTATTTGTGAAGAAATGGGCTGGTGATACATAATGGAGTGAAAAGGATGGCATTTGCACGGAGTTTAGGAGACAGACATTGTCTGCAATGGGTGAGGCTTTGAAGAAAAGTGTCTGGGATAACTTCAGAGAGAAAAAAGAATATAGCTATTTTTATATTATATTTAATATATATTATATTTGTATATAAATATGAAAGGATTCTAGTAGGAGCTCTCCATATGCCTTCCACTTCATCTAGAAGGTTTACCTTCTGCACTACGGTTCCAGTGTGTCACCACCTTCTGTGGGCATCTTGCCTACTGCCAAACACCAAAATTAGTAACCCAGTATCCTTACAAGAAATAGGTTTCATTTCAGCTTTATGTAAAAATGAATAAAGTAAAGATATATCAGGCAGTTTTTCACAGGAAAAAGAAATTATCTTAAGACTTAAATAGCACTTTCTCTTTTTTTTTGTTTGTTTTGTTTTTTTGAGTAATAACAAGCACTTTACTGAAAAGACTATTTGAAAAACAGTTTATTTCTTTAGTCAGTGAAACTGTTAAAAAGGGGGGGCATTGAGGAATAACACATAAAACTGTCAAGAGAGACATTTCTGGAAAATGTTTCTTTAACATGGTGATCATTTGAGGCTCAAAGTGCAGGATTAAAAAGGCTTCTAAAACCAGTTGCCTTTGTGTTTTATATGGCCGGGGAAGGGATTAGTGATGATAGCTTCCTTGGAAGGAGGCTTTTTAAGTTGCACAGTTGCCTATGAGAGAGAATCATCTGGAGGCTCATTTGCCTGCTCAGTAATTCTAAGTGTCCCTTAGGATTATAAATTGTGTGAAAATGTTCTGAAGGTTTAAAGATGTGGCCTTTTTCAAATGTTAAAGTCTATTCAAGAATCATTTATATTTTCAGAGATTTAACCCAGGTATTGTTACGAGTGTTTTAAATGTCACAGCATCAGGAGATGTCAAACATGTCAGATTCATAAGCTTCTCTATTTGAAATAATTATTAAAATTAGATGTACAGTCAGAGGGCTGGAAAATGGTTATTTTAATTAAAAGGGAAAAGAGACTAGTTTTAATAATTAACCTTTTATTTTTTTACTTATCCCTGGTGGAAAAAATTTAAAAGAATGAAATTAATTTGGATTTAAAAAGACATATTTAAACAAATCATAGTAGATGAGACAACTGTGAGAGAACATTTGAAATTGTCTTGGTTGTCCATGAGACTGGATAGTTGCTTTTTCACTATCATGATTTTTAACACTACATTCCTTGTCTTTTTCTTTTTTTTTCTTTTTTAAACAGGTGATTTTAAGCTCTGCGATACTTCATGCTATGCCATCTGCATGAATTTTGCCAGCATGATATGCTATATTCAAAGATATACATAAAAAGGAAGGGGGGGAAACAAAACACTGTGTCTGAAAAAAATACTTTATGGCCTAATACAGAGACCCCAGCTATGACTGAGAGATGCTGCATTAATAGACAATCAATCAATGGGTAATTATTTATGAAACACTTTTGGGAATGGTCTTAAAGATGTAACTGCTTTGAAAGCAGTTGGTGAGTTGTCTTTTTCTAACAAGAAAGGTAGAAAATATTTATTTTCAAATATATCACATTGAAGTTTGAGTTTTTAAGCAGTGTTGATTTCACAGTGTCTTGGGTTTCAGTTTTGTTTTGTATTTTTTTAACTGGCATTAGATTTATATACGTAAAAGAAAACAAACAAAAACCCTAGTGCCGTTCATATTGACGTCAGGAAATGTAGATACAGTTCCCTGGTGTTCATGTGACCATTACTAACTGTCAATTTTTTAACTGAATAAATGTAACTCATTTAAAATTTTGCTTTCTGTAGCTTCTAAGGTTATAGAAGTTTTTTTCTGAGTTGCTTGATGTCAGTTTTATCCAAGTTTCACAGTGAAGCGCTCTTACCCTTCCCACGACTGTACCAAAGGCACTCTCTCTCCCCCACCCACAGAACTGACTTGTGAGAAGTTGCTTGATGTCACTTTTATCTTCTCTCCCCTACCCAGACAAATGACTTGTGAGATTTCAGTAAAAATGCATACTGTATTTTTTCCTTGTCTTCTCTCTGTATCTCTTTATAAACTGATGCCCCACTCTAAAGGCTAGAGACCTCTGATTTGTGTACTTATATTACTTCCTTGGAATTTACTCACACAGCACTTGATTGAGTGTGCACAGCTTAAAACTGCTTTCATACCTTCATGTCTACAGTCCCTGTTCTTGCCAAAGGATGGAGCAGCACTGCAGAGTGTTTGGATGGGCATAGCCTCACTTTCTGCCATGGGCAAAACACCCTTCTCTTTAACTTGGTGCCACTCCCCTCCCTGGGTATTTCTTCTGCTGGTGAAATGTCAAAAATATTATTTTTAAAGGAGTAGAGATGGTCTGAAATGTTGGCTATGCCACTGAGCAAGGAAGCAGAGACTTGCATTTAGCAGCAAGCACAACTTGTTGAGAGCATGTGGCTCCTGCCTGGAAGCGCTGTGTCATAATATGTGTAACCTGTCAGGGTAGTCTGACCCTTTTTTCACTGATCAAAGTGTAAACATTAATAATTCCAAATGAATTAAATGTTCAAGGAAAGGAAGGCAGGAAGAAAATTCTGTAATTTGAACTGAATGCCTGGAGAAAATGATAAATACACTTAGCCATTTTTACAGTCTGCAGTACTTTTGTTTTTTCTGTAATATCACACTGGATGCCCAGAGGAAGATACTGATCTTTTGCCTTTGAGAATTAAATAATACTTGTGCAAGCTGTATATTACTTCTATATGCCATGAGGCCCCTGTGCCCCAGGAGTGAAACAAAATCAGCCGTAAAAATGCTGTAGCTGTAGTTAAGAACTGTCACCACCCATCAGTGATAAGACTGAGAGCATGTAGCAAGCAAGATTGTCAGTTTTCTTAAAATTGAACTTTGGAAATAGCAGTGTATTTTTCCATAAACTTATCAGGAAGAAGAGTGGTAATGACAACTGCTGCCACACCTGAAGCAATGCTGTTCAATGGCATTCTGCTGTCATGCAAGCTTGAAAACAAAACCCATGCTTGTATGAGAGTGAAGCTGTTAAGTACTTGTAAAGATTAGCAATCCAAAGGTTAGTTGCACTTCTGACTCTCAGGCACTGCTGATACAAATTCCAGAAGATCTCAGCAGTTTGAGGGTAACATATAACAGCAAGAGCCTTCCTAGCATTCTTTGTAGCACACAGTCTCTATCACTCTCAGACCCTTTGGCAAATACATTCTCACCTGGGAAGTAAACTGAAGTAATCCCTAAGAAACCACAGCTACAGTACATGCCCCACGTCAATGGGAAATGCTACGGGAGTGTAGCCTGCATCTACATTAGCAGAATCCTGTAGCTGTAACTTGCCAAGGGTGCTGACTTCAGGGGCCATACAAGGTCATCTCTGGAAAAATGCCCTGTCAGTACAGCAAGTGCCATTACATCATTATTTCCGCAGCCCTGGAAATTAGGGATAACTCAGATTATATTAGGATGAAACAGTCTGAGCCTCTTGATTCAGTATAGAGTATCTGGGACAAACATGGAAGTACATTAAACTACCAAACTCTTTCTAGAAATATGTTGTAAAACTGCTCACGTGAATCCAGTGGCAGCGTTCCAGAGCCAGCCTGAGAGCTGGACGGGCAGCTGAGGTGAGGGAGAGCCTGTATGGCAGCAGGCTGCCTCTTACTGTGCTCAGGGAACACAGCCCCTCTCTCACTTCCACCCTTTCTGACTTGGTGTCTGACTCATAGATCTCAAAACAGCAAGCCCAGGTACCAGCCCAGCACACACACACCTGCTGGCATTATCCTAGGAAGAGCAGGCTTGCTGGTGACCTCGTCCTGTACTTTGGTTCAACAGGTTTCCTTTGAAAAACTTTGTCCTGGCAGGATGGAAGATCAGACATTTACCTCAGTCTTTGCTAATTGCACTTTGCCATATACAGAGTAATGAGACGGGCTTTACCTAAGGATTGGGAATAGGCACCTTTGAAAATAACAATCACAAGCTTTTCTCACTGTAAACATTTCACTGATGTGAGATT
This sequence comes from Rhagologus leucostigma, assembly GCA_013397725.1. Lineage (NCBI taxonomy): Eukaryota > Metazoa > Chordata > Aves > Passeriformes > Rhagologus > Rhagologus leucostigma. The sequence continues at coordinate 1,817,707 of VZTD01002729.1, forward strand.
TTTTCATTCCAGTAGGACTGATCATCATTTCCATTTTATTTCTATGGCCTGGAAATGAGCAGTTGCTGACAGTGTGCACTTGCAAACCTCTGCTGCGTGCAACGTGCAGTCAAGAGATGTAAATTCCTGCTTTAGATGCTGCTTTTGAGGTTCCTTTGGTAGCAGCTGAAATCAGCTCCATCTCACCCCAGCAGGGAGAGCTGCAGGAGGCCTGAGAACCCTGTGGTGGACAGTTGCCCATTTCCCATGTTGCAGAGTGCAACAATTTGCAGAGCCTTCCCTTCAGCACCTGAGCTCTCACTCACTGCATTTCACATTCTCCAGCTACAAAAGAACAAGAAAGTGCACAGGATTGTGGCAATCAAAACTTCAGCTCCTTACCTTATATATGAATGCCCATACACGCTCTATATTGCCTATATCCTAGGTATCCATGTATTTTTGAGACAGAACAGCAGCACACCCCTCTCCGCTGGCAATGTGCTAGAATGACAAGAAGTCTCATGAAAACTGCTAAAATCCCAGCCCCTGAACCAGCCAACAGGTGAGAGCTGGCCAGGGTGCAAGTCCTTTGAGACACTGTGGGGGGACAAGGCCAAGTCTGTGCTGGAAACTGTACAGCAGGCACAGCACTACTCAGAATATGTCACTGGATCCCTCCATCACCTTCAACAGCCTTTCCTTACATCCCAACTCAATTTTTTAAACTGTGAAAAATTCCAACAGGCACTCAACAACGTTAAATCACTGTAACTACTGTTTAGTAGCAACTACTAAAAGCACCTTTCAAAGCTTTTACTAAAATTTCAGGAGCTATCTAATTTCATGCTAGACTTCCAATAAATCAATGTTTGTGCTTAAAAAAAAAAAAAATCAAAAAGCTACTCAAACAGCACTATTCAAACTAACCTGCCTAGATGGTCTTTGAGAGCACCCAAATACATTGCTGTGACTAGGCAAAACCAGTACTTGGCACCTGAGTAAGTCTGTAATAGTAAAATACAGATGTGGAAGTTGCAGAGATTTGTTCTGCAACTTCACACCTCTACAAACAGTCTCTTCAAGAGCTTCATTCTTCTGTTGATCCTATGATCCTAACTTTTCATATCAAAAATAGCATTAAGCAGCACACACAAACTTCAGGAAGCTTCTACAGTTGGAGCATGGCCAACTGGGTTGGCTTTTTCCATGTCTTTTTGTAATTACATTTCTATTCCTAAAAAGAAAAATCAGGTGGCACCACAGTTACCCTGCCTGAGACAGATCTGTATGAATGTGTAGCGGCACGACTTGTGATTAACACAACAAGCAGTTGTCCCACCAACAGTTAGAAGTTTAGGCTCTTCCCTGCAGATGCCTGTTCCTGCCCTGTTTTAACATGACCTCTGCTACAAATGCACTCCCTACAGGAGCTGAAACTCATCGTGGACAGTGTGGGTCCTCAGACTGTGGGAAAGAAGGTTTTGGCTACAAAGTTTGATTCAAAAGAAAACAAAAACAACAACAAAAAAACCCCCTTAAACCAAAAAATCTCACCACCAAACCAGTACAGTTCCTTTGGGCCAAGACATGAACATGTCGACCTGGAGCCTGAAATGGCAGCCTGTTTTCATACCACTGTGCATGCCTGGCATTACACTGCTATGGTCTTAAGAGTTTGAGAAATGTGGCGCTAAGGGTTTTTCTGGGAAGAGAAACCTAAGAGAAGGATTAGGGGCTGCTCTGTGATCTACAAATGGAATGGTCAAATTTGTAATGCTCTATAGTACTTCAGCTTCAAAAAAAGGCAGATTCATAATATTAGAAACCATGTCTTCTATGTTCCAAGACTGCTACAAGGTAGATCTTAGTGGGTTATACAGGCTCAGAATCCACATCACCATTGGACAGCAGAGATAAGCATATATTTCTGCAACCCATGTATCTTCAGTGCTCAACATTTTCAAAGTCTTTGAAACACTGGCATTTATCAGTAACCAAAATAAATTTAGTAAACTTTCCTCACCTTAAGTACATAATCACTAGGTAAACCTTTGTGGAAGGAATTATGGCAGCCATCAAAAACAATACTGAAAATAATACAAATGGAGACACTATGTTTTATTAATACTCTTCCAGATTACATTTCTATTCCTAAAAAGAAAAATCAGGAACACATCTAAACCTAAGAATTCCATTACTGCTCAGTCCTGGGAATGGAACATGGTTATGTTGGACCACTTCATTACTTTCTGTATACCTTAATATTTAAAAATCAAAAAAAAAAAAAAGAGAAAGTCACATAATACTAGCTCCAGCCAGATTGCATATTGAACACAGTAGGTTGTTAATCACCCCACATCAATTTCTTGATAAAAATCCCTGATTAAGAAGTTTTCCCTATAAATTAAGTTTATAACATTCTCTGTTGGTTGGCTCAGCCACTGGATGGCATAGGAACTGCTCCCAGGTTTCTTGTTGCTTAGATTATCCAGCCTCAGGTGCACCATGGAACCACCATCTTTGGAGGTGGGAGCCAGCAGTTTTCTCCTTAACACCTTCTGTTGAGCAACATGGAACAAGACACAGTCTGCTTCAAGAGGCCTGAAGAATCAGCCCTTGAAGAAACAGGAAAGGTGGTTGTATGTAACGGAGGAAGAAAAGAGGAATTCTCAATACTTCGCAGAGTAAATCCTTGAACTCAGCTGAGCCAGGTCCAGCAAGTGAGAAAACCACTCAAATCCCACCGTGGGAGCAGGCACCACAGCACAAACAAACCAGACAATCAGCAGATCTCCACTGCAGAAGCCGCCCAAAATGCATCAGTCCCATGAATCATCCGCTATAAAAAGTTCAGTGTCTCATCTTCAGCACTTGTTTAACTAGAATTCTGTACATTATATACAAAAATGCACAAGGGTAACTGCTTGATGCTTCCAATCCTTGTTCTTTTACAGCAATGAAAAATTTTAAAAACCAGAGTCTGGACTTATAAATAGTGCAGAAAACGCAAATGCTAAGAAGACAATGCCTCCTATGATTGTCACTGAAAAGAAAACACAAACCAAGATGAAATTAGATATCAGAAAGTAGTTATCTTCCATGACACATTACAGACTTTATTTTTTTTAAAATGTCTGATTCCCAAATAACCTTACTTAAAAATTCATGCTACAAGCAGTGGATGTTGTTTCCAGCTCAGTACTGGGGTGCCCATAAGCCAACCCACTGTCTAACCGCATCTCCAGGACTATATTCTGGCCCAGAGAAGGAAGCTTTGTTTTACTCATTACTTGAGCCAGTATAAAACTAGGTTAACACCTGCTGTCGAGTATTTGGCTGTATGGCAGAAAATAGAATATTCTCATGCCAGAGCAAGCCATCGATTGGGACTGACATATAATTAGCATTTTTTGCACATTTTAGGCAACTGTATTGAAGTATCAAAACCATTAACTGCTTGCAGTGGCTACAATCTGCTAGAGGCTGGGACAGAACTCTGGGAAAGCACCACTGTATATGTTCTCTGACTCTTTAAACAAACTAACATGCTAGAAGGATCTCTGGTTTAATCTAAGGCTACTCCTGTGGCTCAAGATCCACACTGTGCTTGGAGCATATGAAACCCTTGTTAGATTAGCATTTTGTCACCAATTTCCTCAACAAACACAACAGAGTGTATGTTTCACTTTAAGCAATGAAGTTTTTTTTACCACCTTTGCAACTACAGAACAAATATTCTGAATGAACATATATAGGAAACAGCTTCACAGGATTATTCTTGGGAGCTAGAAATCTCACCACATCATAGGACTGACAGTGGAAGCAAGCTGCAACCCAAGCTAAGGAAAAACAAACAACCCAATGTAACCTTACTGGTCCTGCCTGTTGCAGTTAGCAGGTATGATAAAAAAATACATTTATGCCACACAGAGTAGCTTTTAAGGCTTTTATATGGCTGGTATAAGTTATTAGTATGCAGTTCTCTTGCTCACCTGAAGGCCTAGACTCAGAATTGGGACAGAATTTCTATTATCCACTGTCAAACAATAAATACTGACCATTCAAAACAGTGTATTTCCTTCCTCTGGTCTCCTAAAATGAGTAGCTAATAGTGAAGCAAAACAAGGTGAGATGTAAGGCAGACTCAAAAAAAGTCCCCAAAAAATCCAAACCACCAGTTTTTATGGGTTTTCCAAAAGTTTTGAGAAACACTGTTCCCAAGCATGCAGCCCTTTACACCACCATTACTAGCATTACATTTTTTTTGGCTGGAGTGAGTTTTCACTTACCAGTCCTAACAGAAATTTTTTGTGCTATCATTCTCCCTCCAATAACTGCTAAACCAGTGCATAGGCAATGTCCCACTGTTCCTCCTACTGCCACACCATAGGGATCCTGAGGGGGAAAAAAAAGCACAAAGGGATAAATCAGCACTGTTAAAAACCCATTAGTCCTAGAACAGCCTCGGAGCAGTGCTTTGATTCCTTGGTTGCAGACTGCCAAGCATGGAGGATACTGTCTGGTGATTCCTCTGCTCTGCTATTCAGCACTGTCTTAAAGATTAGTAATAGTGAACATCAGCTGGTGAGACAGACTTCAATCCAGCCTAAGATAGAAGCATATAGCATGTTTCAGCCAAGCAACATCTTTAAGTTGTTAAATATAGATCCAGAAATTGCTCCGTTGTAGTTAAACCAGTAAGCAACCTCTAGAAGGAAGGTGGCAGCTGTGGAGAAACACAGTATGCATCAGCTGGAAGAACACCAACCTAGCTCTAAAGAAAGAGAAAAATAAGTCCTTGAACTGCAAATGAAAGCTTTCAGCAGCTACGACATTCCAAGTTCTTTGCCCAGCTTCACCCACTTGTGCTCTACACTCTGCCCTGCTCCATCGTCCAAAGAGGGAAGAATGAAAGGTGTGAAGTCCAGAGGATAAGAAGCTATTTTGTAATTTACTGTCAACAACAGGTTTTCACATCACTGAGTAACAAGCAGCTCCTCAATGTGTGAACAACTGTACTACATAAAGAGGTTTCTCAGATCTCCTTAGAAATTACACAGTTAAGGACAGCATATGTCCCCTGCTCATCTCTATGTCACACTTTTAGCTCCAAGACGAAAAAAAAAGCTGCTGCCATCACCTGAGGAATGCATGAAATCTCAAAGAGGCGAACTGCAAAACTGCCTAAGAAATTCTATCGTTTGAACACAACACTCACTGGCCCAAAAGAACCAAAACCACAAGCCAGTGAGAAAAGGTGGCGAGCACCAAGCAGTCTGCAAGTTGGAAAGCACCAAGAAGTGCAGGAAGAAGCAGGGCTGGGCCAGCAGAACAAACAGGCCCCCAGCATTGGGACGCAGAGTCTCTGGATATCCCTGCAACCAGCAATTACCCATACAGCCCTCACTGGCAGAAAGTGGATCACATCCCCTCATTCCATCATAATAATTCACTGATTTTGAAAGCCAATATCAAGATACCTTCAATTCATTTTTCTGTAGTATTTGTTTGGTAGCACTCTTATGAAGATTTCATATTCTACAGGTATGACAGCCCACAGGCTTTAACTGCAATGCTCAGCACTTCACAAACCAGACCAAAGAGTCTGACAGACAATTCCTAAGGGGACACTTAGGAAATGCAAACCAGAAGTCAACAATCCCCTGTGAAAAGATGGGCTTAAGCAACTTGCCTAGCAAATTGGGCAGAGGCTGTAGTGCTTCCTTTTATTCCAAGATGGTATGTAACTGCCTGAACAATGAGATCATCTTCTCCTGCAGTTAGCTCTAAACATCTTCCCTACACTGTAACGGAGACAAGAGGTTCCTGCAGATTACAGCTTCCTTCATTACACAGCCCTGATTTATCCCTAGGGAATGTCTGAAAGCACACCTGAAAAGAAGCACGAGTCCTAGGGAAAGAAATGTAAATTATCTCAATGCACGAAAGAGCACAGGCAAGCTACTTATGTTTATTAAAAGCTTGACTATAAGCCTTCATCTTCCTTAACTATAATAGTTATATACACTCTAATCATCACAATGAATGTAATTTAATTTACAGCATTACTTAGTGCCCAGCAGTTTAGAGTTTATTGTCCTTCTATACACTGTACCACATTAACTCATATTTTAACAAGAGGTATCTGAGCTATCTTTCTAACAGTTTTAAATTTGATGGAATGGAAGTATCTTTTAAAATTACCCAGTTAAAAATGCCCACACAGAGCAAAAAAACATCTGTTCTGTAAAATCTCTCAACACTGTAACAAAACCCAATTAATTTCGGCTGCACGATATAAAGCAGCTATTTCCAGAAATGCCAGTGCAGTCCCAACCGTGCAACACTAGTTTTAATACTGTACAGAGCTTCAGTGCAGTTATTGTCAGGTCTTGACACACGCTAAGTAAGGCACATCAAGGCAGCAGGTGTGAATCTGATACCTCCTGCAAGAGTATTTTGTCTCTTACCTCTCTAAGGGCAACCCAAAGAAGGCAAAAGAACAGCAGGGATTCCGTAACACTCACCTCTCTGGCAGCCAAGACTATGGTTGTTAATTGGGAACGATCGCCCCACTCTGCTAAAAATGTTAAAGTAAAAGCCTGAACAAAGATCGGAGAAATAAAGTGTAGCCACTTCTTCTGAGGTATAGTGGTGCCTGGCCCAGATTCCACATCTCCCGGCCCATTTAACAGTTTAGTTCTCTGAAGCTGTGGAGGTCAAGGGAAACAAAAACAAGAGATAACCATAAAATTAAAAATGTCATCTGAACAACCCAAATGAAACACTTAACAATAGAGCTACACATTTAGTTTCTAGAATGTTATTAGCCACTGACTGCTGCATTATCAACATATTATTTATACAGTCACCATTACAAAAAAAATAGCTAAGTATATGAGCACATGTATGTATGTGGAAATATACACACATATATATATATAGCTGTAATCAGCTCTAACCTCTGATTATTGTCCATCTTGTACTGCTTACACATAAAGTGTCTGACCACAAAAATAAATAGAAGTAGAGCCAAGAATAAACTGTTGGTGTCCTCTGCTAGTAATGCATTAAGAACACCTCAAAAACACCCACACTAAGCAGAAGGTCCCTTCTCTCCAAAGAAACCAGGCTTGCCACAGAACTGGAATGACCTGCTGAAAGAGCTTCCAGGGGCCACTTCTGTCCCATCTACCACACATTTTCTGTGTCAGATTATCAATCACAGACACAGCCCAACACCCCAAACATGACAGTGCTGTTCTGCAGCTTCACGGCTGTAATTCTTCCACCAGCTGTAACTAACAGCAATTTTATTACTTACTTCCTCATCTTTTTTTTTAATTTCTGCTTGAACTTCCTCCAGCTCTTCCTGACCCTCATCTGGACTCATTTTCAAGCCTTCCCGAAGCATTCGGATGCCAAAGATTGCAAACAGTGCTGTTGACACATAGTATGTGTACACACGAGGAATAACTGTGGTGGCATAGCCAAACAAAACTGAAAAGAAAACAAACGTGTCATTTAAAAAAATAAGCATGAGGATCATAATTGTTTTTCCCATATCTAAGAAATGCTTGCTAGCAAAGTCTGAAACCCAAATATCCACTGATAAATAAATATTTCATCTTTTGTTAGTTTTGTATAATTTTCTAAGTGTTTGGAAGGTAACACGCTAGGAACTCCAACCGTTACTGGTCATGCCAGAGACTGAAGTCCACTAAGATGCAGACAATGCACTCCAGCCAAAGCTGAGGTGCTGCTGTTCCTGAGAGCCAGTCCAAACAACATTATCTTTCCCATCAAGGTCTATGTGAGTCCTGCCTTTCTCCATGCACACCATGAAGCTACCATCTGTAATCGTGCTAGATTAGTCACACTGTACCCCAGTTAATTTCATTTACATGTTAGATAACATCTCTTTCCAACCATTTCATTTATCAGATAAAGTTACAATAAGATCATCAACAAGTTAAATCTACCAGGCATATCTACAAATCATCCAGCTGGGTGAATCCATGTCTGTCTTCCTTTGCCAAGTGCACATTACTATTCCACTCATCCCCCATATTCCCCACACACACACACAATGTGACCAACTTCGATCTTTCTTTATTTCAAAGGCAGATCCCACTTACAGACCAAAAAGCAACCTCCACAGTGCATCTTTTAGAGGTATTGAAGGTGATCAAACTAAGCCACAATTAGTCCTTAAATAAGAAACACGTATCCAGGACAAAGTACTTACTTTTCAAAAAGTAAGACCACTTAGCTTTTTTTTGACAGAAAAAGGCCTATATAAATGGGAAGAAATTAGAAGTCCACACCTTATATTCAGGGTTGCTTAGACCATGCACTCACAAGTATTTCTGCTGCTTTACTCCACATACAATTAGCTAAAAGAAAGCATATTACCATGTGTGCTTTCTTGTACACACCTTCTTAGTTGAAAAATGCACTCAGAAGTTACTACATGAGCTAGAAATAATTCTGCACTGCCACGACCAGAAGTAAGAATATGAGACCAAAATTAATCAGGCTCATTACTCATAAACACAGCACATACCTACATGAATAGCAGTACTATTTGCACAGCTAAATAAACCAGGAGTTAAACTAAATTTCTTTTAAAAGACTGAAAATACTACAGTAAAACAATGCAAGAAAGCTAGACAAAAAAAGCTATCTTTTTCTTAGCATTTCTTACATACATAAGCATAGACACAGTGAAATAATCAGAACTGTAAGACAGCATATTTTGTCAAGCACAGCTTGAAAAATATCCCAAGTAGATTACTTGGAACTAATGAGTTTAAGCAAGCATGTCTTCATGAAATCAAGGTGGGCAAAACCCCCAGGAATTTCCAAACTCAGCTTGTATAAAACAAGGGCAAGAGATAGGAGAAGGAAAGGGTGTGGGGGAGGAAGAACACAACAACAAAACAAGTTCCTTTCTCAAAAGGGAAGAAATAATTGGGAACCTCTAAACTGGGGGATAAAAGCAGAAAAGGAAGCTTTTATGAGAAAGCATCCAGAAAGATTTGAAGAAAGAATTTGTATAGAAAAAGAGAGCCATAATGGGCAGGAGAAATTACACATAATGCAAGTGGAAGCTGCTCTAACTAAAACTGCAACAATCGCAGCAGTGCACACAGCAACAGCTACACATCCAAAAACCATTCACAGAAACCCTTGCCAAGCAGCCCAAGCCAGTGAACTAGCTGTCTCCAGCGTGTATAAACCAATCACTACTATTTCAAGTATTTCTGACATGGGCATGGTAAGAAATGAGCACACAGACAAACCCTGCGCTGCCTCTGATGTACCTGAAGGCTGCTCCATTTCACCATCACAGCTACATAAGTGCCCACAGCTACAGGTTCCTCAAGTGCCACCTGATACCTTACTTCCCGCTCTTACTTCCCTCTCCTTCATCTTCCACTTGCGCAGCTCCCAGCACAAATCCAAACAGCTACGTGTGCAGGAATACAAGTCAGGCGAGGAAAATGTGTCATCATATAAAGAATCTTTTGCCTTAGGAGGAAAAACAGAAGCCACTCCCACATTCCCCTTAGGCACACTAATTTAACAGCAGCTAAAAAAAAAAAAAAAAAGGAAACCAGTGGTCCAAAAATCAAAGGAAGTGCTCAGGCTCTCCATTTCATTCCCCTTCCTTAAATGCCTGTTGAAGTCTAGGGAACACAAAGACTTCATCAGAGGCAAGAGCCTAAATATTCAATCTGAGATTCCATGCTCCACCGGAAAAGCTGCACGCTCTCCTCAAAAGAGAAAACTGCATGTATGTACCACATGCATTCCAAATAAGTTTTTTTGATAAATACGTACCTTAACAGACAAAGCAGAAAGGAAAAAACAGAGTGCTAACCTGATAAACATGTCATCAGTCCCAGGGCAAGCATAGCACCAGCCAGCACAGTCAGTCGGTTGTACCGCATGGCCATGATGGCCGCGATGAAGAAGGTCTTGTCCCCCAGCTCTGATACGATGATGACTGATATAGCAGCCACAAAGGCATGAATAAAGCCCAAATTAGTCTTGTCAGCTGACTCTTCACTGACAATGTGGACCGGAGCAACTAGCGAGGAGCCTTTCTGTAAGAAGGGGGGGAGAGAAAAAACCAAAACAAATCCTAAATACTCATCAATTAGGCTTGAATACTTATCACACGGAAGTACAGAGCCTTGTATTTCTCCTGTCATACCATACTGTGTAGAGTGACATTTTAAGTAGATACACTTCTCATGCTCATTAATGATCGTTAACTAGTTCCTGGCTGCCACCCACCTCAAACTGCCAGTTAGGCACTTGGCAAGAGGAGCAGATCTTGCTGATTATTAAAACATTGCTTCACCACGTGCACTATTTACCAGAACACGAGAACCACCATTACAACAAAACATGGTCAGCTCAGGTCTAATACTGCCATCTTTAAAATCCCTACATACTTTACGACCTTAACCTTAAACAGTTTTCTGATATAAATATTAATAAGTGCTTCAAAATAAAACTGGGTGACTATGATACCTTAGGAAAGTAAGAAGCCCGTTCAAAAATGGTCAGGATCATTTTATTCCCTTACAAAATCTTTGCATCTCAGATGCATTAAAATTTTAAAGATTCACAGAATGGGTTGGGTTGGAAGGGACCGTAGCAATCTAGTTTTAAGATCCCTGCAACGGGCAGGAACATTTTTCACTAGACTATGATACCAGATTGCTCAGAGCTCCATCCAACCCGGCCTTGAACACTCCCAGGGATGGGGCATCCACAATTTCTCTGGGCAACCAGTGCCAGTGCCTAATCCCTCTAACATTAAAGAATTTCTTCCTAATATCTAGCCTACATTTCTCCTCTTTCAGTTTGAGACCAAGCCAAATTTTGTGCAAGTTTTCATCAGCTTTTTCTGCACTTGCTCTGTTTGTTGAAAACTAAATTTAAGACTTTCCAGTGGTGAAACCAGACCAGCACATTCCAGTTCCGACTCACTCACTGAAGTGTTTACTTCTACACACAGTAAAGTATCTACGATCAAAAGCAAAGCCCAAGATCTCTATGTCGGTGTTCACATCCTTGACCAGGGATGGCTGAGAAAGCTTGTTCCAGCACATCCACCAGCAGACACAGCCCGCAGCGTGTTTTGACATGACGGCTTCCCAGCATTCCACTTTCAGCAGTGCTCCAAGTTTTCTGGTGTTGATATTTAGAAGCTCCCACGCTCTGTGTGACACACTGTGACTTCCCAGAGCTCCTTCACCTTTTGCAGCACCCTATGCTTTCTGGTTTGGCTATGTGAAACCTGGCGTGCTCGATGTGCTACACCAGCCACATGTCAGCAACTTTTCCATCCCTCTGTGTGATCAGTGGCACTAGAATCCCCTCACCGAGAACACTGTTTAACAAGTTTTTACGCACAGGAATTTATATTAAATGCTGAGGGGAAAAAACACCCGGCAGGTTTGGAGTAGCAACAAAGCCTGCTTTCAGCTGCTTCTGCGGGGGAAAGAGAACACTGACCCCTTTCCCATGTTGGACCTAGATGTCCCTCTTTTAGCAGAAAGAGGGGAGGATGCGGTGGCCCTGCAGCCCTCCTTTTTCCTGCTAAAAGCGGAGAATTTTGGAGCCCGATGGCCTCCGGACGGCGCGGCGCCGGCCGAGAGCTGCCGCCGGGGGGCAGGGCACAGCGCGGGCAGCCGGCGC
>VZTD01002729.1:1829464-1895034 GCA_013397725.1 Rhagologus leucostigma
CGCTTCCTGCCGCGCACGGACGTCCCGCCCCGCCCGCCGCCCCGCCCGCCGCCGCCGGGGGACCCGCCGCCGTCTCCCGGGCGTCCCGGGGCGGCCCCGCTCGGGGCAAGACCCCTATGTGGGCTGCCACCCCCTCCTCCGGCTCCCGGCGTCGCAAGGGGACGGGCAAAGGCGGCTGTGCGGCGTTCCCGGAGAGCGGGCGAGTCCAAGCGCGTCCTTTCCCCGTTCGGAGTTGCTTACGGGCAGGAAAAGGGCACAGCGGGAGGGAGAGGGAGCGGCTGCGTCAGGCGGCAAAACAATCCGCATAGAAACGGCCCGAACACGTCTCGGCTTCACTGATGGCCAAGTGCACAGCAGCGCTTCGGGTATGCGTGACCCCAGCAGGGCCGTGCGCCCCGAGCGCGGAATCACAGAACGGGTCAGGCTGGGAGCCACCACAGTGGTCATCTCGTCCAACCTCCCTGCTCAAGCAGGGTCATCCTAGAGCACACAGCACAGGGTTATGTCCAGACAGTTCCTGAATATCTCCAGTGACAGAGACTCCACAGCCTCTCTGGATACTCTGTTCCAGCGCTCAGTCACCTGCAGAGTAAAGTTGTTCTTCCCCATATTCAGGTGGAACTTCTGTGCATCAGTTTCTGCCCATTGCCTCTTGTCCCGTTGCTTGGCACCACCACCCCTTTAGATACTTACATTGATGAGTTCCCCTCTCAGTCTCTTCTTGAGGCTGAACAGGCCCAGCTTCCTCCACCTTTCCTTGTGTAAGAGAGATGCTCCAATCCCATAATCATCTCTGTTGCCCTTGCTGGACCTGCTCCAGGAGCTCTGTGTCTCTCCTGTACTGAGGAGCCCAGAACTTGACACAGCATTCCAGATGATGCTCTCCCTGGGGATCCCAGGAGAGCCATGTGCCCTGATGCTCTCTCCAGAGCAATGACAGGAATATGCTTCTTGAGGAGCAATTTAGGAAACAGGACAGGAACACCATTTAAACAGAAGACATTTGGACACAGGCCCAAGGAGCCTCTCGAAAACCACTTTAAAAAGTTATACGGATAGATGCAGTTCCAAGACATGGCTGCTGATGTTCCGTGGTGAACTGTAACTATGCGAGTGTTGATGGAGAGACGGATGCGACAGCCAAGAGAGGCACAACATTTTGTGTAAAGTGATTGCTCATGTTTTTCAAATATGTAAGCTCAATTTTGAAAAATCATACAACATGGAAACAGACTGCAATAAGCTTTTAATTAGGCAATTCATAAGTTATACTTCAGTGTATAAAAATACTTCTTATATACAAAATAAGGCATGTAAGTAGACAACGTGCTGAAACACCAGCACCCATATACTTCATCACACAGACTGATCCTTCACACCAGTATCATGAGAAGGACCAAAACATTCAGTAGTTCAGTGCAAAAAAAGTCCCTGTGCTGAGTGACATCACCTCCCCAGTAAAGAACTTGTTTGTAATGCTTGTCAGGTACTGGTTTCTGTGTGTTCTCTGCCTTGACAGTTCATTATATCTGTTTAAAAACCAGTGTAGTTGTGGTCATGGTCATCCTGCACAGCTGTCCCCTCTAACACACAAGGGATTCCAATAACCCACTATAAAGACAACAGAACCACAATGAAGAACATTAATTTTCTGCCAATTGTCTTCTACTGTCTTTTTAGTCAGAGAACCTCCCACTATTTTCCCCAGTTTAGGGATAAAACAGTCTTCATCACTGAATGAAAACACTTTGGTGCAGAAGAGATAAAGCAGCAAATGGGTCTGTTTATCTCCACTGCTGAGCATGAGTCACTCCTCCACCACAGCTTTTTCCACTGCTTTTTGTGCTTAGAGTTGTAAAGCAGTGGCTGGTTTTTATTGTCAGCAGGGAAGCACAGAAAGATACACAATTTGCCTCCCTCAAAGAAAAGGGATTTGGAAAGAAATATGCTTCAGTATTAGTCAAGACATGAAATACAGTAGTTCAAATTACTCCCTTCTTTCAATAGTTTCCACATATATGTATTTGGACTTGCTGCACAACAGCAAGTGTTTTATGCGTAAGATATAATTATAAAAGAGAAAAGACACAATTAGCATCTCTCCACTTTGAATTAAGGTCTTCAGTAAACCTTTTTTAGCTTGTATGATATGCAGAGACTTTACATTTCCTCACAAACTGGTTACATGGATGAGATTATCATTAAAATTATGAGCTTTTGAGGTAGAATTAGAAAAAGTGTGTGACTTTACCTTGCTTTTTAATAAACCATTAATCTCTTATATTCCCATTTTGCACTAAAGATACTTTAGAAAAAATTCTCTAAAAAACAAGTGGTATAAATGCTTTTCGATGCTTTGGGTAGCAGCTGAAGTTTTTCTGATAAAACTCGTGACACAAAACAGCAGCCAGTGCCTGGTTAAAAAGAACACACATCACTACACACCACCATGTCACATTGCGAATTCCAAGTGTGATGGCCATAGAAACATAAATGAGGAGCTCTGCAAAATAGTGAGGGCAGGAAACGCTCTCAAACCAGTCTCCGAAAGGTACACTGTGGCTCAGACTTACAACCTTTCCTGGAAGCAAACAGACAGAAATTAATTGGGAAGATGCATTAAACAAACTCTTCTCACAATTACAGAACAATATGCTTATTAAAGTTATCATCATCATCCACCTCCTTCTGGCCTGGCAGCTTTGTACTTAATAAGATGCCACCTCTGGCTGGGCAAATACAGAGTAAGGAAACTGATTTTTATCCCACAGGGAAACCGAAATGAGGCCCTCGAAGAGTGGCACAAGCCATAATTGTTAGGATGTGTCTATCCTTAAGATGTTAGAAGACAGAGCTTCATTTCAAGTTTTACAGAACTATATATACAGACATACCACACACTCTCCCCCCAATTCAGCCATCCAATCTCGTTTCCAAACAGCCTCATTTAACCTATTCATTACAGGAACAGAGAAACACTCGAGTTTAAGGTATTAGAAGCTACAAAAGCCTATTGAAACAACCAGAAAAAAATACCTAAGTAAACAGTTGACAGAAATGAAACATCTTACCTGATGTGCTTTTTCTAAGATTAGCTAGAATTGCAAGACATCTGTGTTGGTGAAGAGAGGCCCAAATGTACATCATAACTCCTACAATGTGATACCAGCAGATCTGCACAGAAAGCTCTTTTCCTGAATGAAACATGTTTTATTAATATACAGCCAGGAAATAACTTCCTAAACATCATCCCAAAACACTATACACATTTTTTTAAATGTTACTGTCTTACAAAATTGTAGTAGTGAGCCTCTAATTCCTTGAAAGATGCTTTTAAATCCTGCATCATTTAAGTGCCCAGCAAGTAGCTCATTTCCCTTGACTACTCTATACTAAAATACCTAGTTATTAATCCAGCACCTTGAAATACAGTGTGATGTACAACAATACCTAAATGGTAGTCTAAGATCTCAATATTCAACCCTGTTTGTAACTTTTATTATCCTAATTAAACCTGTTGTCATGGCTCAGGTCAACTTGCAAGCACACAGTTGTCTTCCTCACAGCAATACACATACATACATACACCTACATACTGCCCCCCACCCTATGTGCTTCGAAGTGGTTAAAAACTTCACCAAACTTGGTAATGACTGCCTCACAAAAATTAATCACAGGAGGAGTGCTACAACCAGCTGATGGTTCGTCTGTGCAGGGGATTTAGCAGCTCAGTTGTGAGACGCAATGGAATGTGTTGGCACAAACAAGTCATGTAATACAAATTTCTCATGTATTAATGAAAGCATTACAGTACCAAGGGAAAGAAGGGACTGCCTGAGTCAAGGCAGAGCAGTGCCAAGTTCTCCGTGGAAGAAAAAGGAGGTGGCCAAGACAGCTTTGCAGACTCACCGTGCAGGAAAGCTTACAACAACAAAACTCCTCTTCGGTTTGAGAACTGAAGTTGCATGGTGGCATTTGAGAACTGGTACCTATTACTGTCCTTCACAAAGCATATGATCGCTATCCTGAAAGTATCTTTGTGAATGTCTGTCAGCAAATAACTGTGACGGTTAACATGAAAGTGTGTCACTGTCTGTGTGTGTGTATAACGCTGGCTGATTGTATGATATACTGAAATGTAATTACTTTGAACTATGCCAGGAAGTACTTTTGTCTCATCAGTTAACACACTTCTCAAACAAGCAGCCCTCTATGAAACCATTTGTCACAATGGAAACAAATGAGAGCAAAACTGCATCTTTGATGATAACTAAGCAGGCACTTACCATTCCTGACATTAGTAGGCACTTGACACAGCACAGTTGCGCCAACAGCAATGTAGTAACCAAGTCCAAAGCAATACTGCACGATATGAATGACACCACTGGAAAACACGCTGGTCCAGAGGCATTCTGCAAGTCTTCGACAGCTATGCAGCCAAAGGAGCAAGAGAACCAGGAGCGCAGAGAAGTGCTCACTATCTGCTTACAGATAAAAAATAACAACTTTGAAACAGACAGGGACAATTTAACCCTGACAGTGCTTTAAAAAGACTGTTGTTCCCTCTTCCCACAGCAAAATTTTACCCTCATTTTAAATTAACTGGGGAAAGTATTTGTACAGGTGAAGCACTGCTGACCAGAGCAAGATTTCTTCCAGAAGGTGCTAATGGCCCTTTCTGTTAAAAGGACTGCTGAAAGCCATCGTATCCATAAATCAGAAATATTTCTATCTTGAATAAGGTAGAAATAAGGTAGAAATATTTCTACCTTGAATAAGGTACCTTGACAAAGGTACCTGGTGTATCAGGAAAGTCACTTGGAGCGTAGTTGAAAATCAACCAATGAAGTAGCACTTGGATACAAATTCAGGACAGCGTTGGTAATACAGTTTTTTAATATATATATGGCTACATCGTAATAACTGGAATACTTGCCCATGTCCTCACTCTGAGAATCTCTGCCAAGAGCATGGTGCATGTCCTGAATCCATGATGGGAGTGACTCTCCAAGGAACTCAGCTCGGAAAAGCCAGATCAGCAGAAAACCATTCCAGAGCACAGAGACCACATAAAAGTGAGTAAACCACCTGTGGGAACAAAAAAGGGTTTTCATTAATGTTCTCATCATTCCTTAGTTGGAAATGTAGCTGCAGGACATGGTTGCCTGATGGTGAGTACATTCCCTTTTGGTGCCCACATCAAATGTCCAAGTAGAGAACTCAGGACTTCAGTGGTACCAAGCAGGAATAACCTGAACATATTTTACCCCAGCGAAATGCTGCCTGAAATAACCCCTAACTTAGCTTACCTTACTAACATAGCTGCACTAAAGAGGAGACAGTGTAATCCACACATTGCAAAGGTATTCCTCAAGGCTTACAACTAATGGTGATGTACATAACATATTCTTTATAATTTACACCAAAGCACATCCAGATTAGTTTTCTGCTTATTTCCAAGCTGCTGCACCTCACAGCACTCCCACTTTTCTCAGTTCCAGCGGGTGCATTACATGGCATGTTAAAGTTCATCAAAGGCACCCAGAAGTAATTACCCTGCTCTACATTAAAATATCTTGTCCCTCTGCAAATTCAAGGTCTGCAACAATCATACAGAAAAAAAGCAGTGACCATCAACACTGCTGGGTGATTACAAGGCAAGACCACACGTTTGGTTTTTTTTAAGAAAACAAATAATCTCCCAACCCTGTAATGCATTTATAAAAGCATACCGTGCATTACCAAAATGCAAGACATGACAGTCAAGGCAGGTAACTGGGTTGAGTTAAACAGCCTACAGCTGTTTACAATATCCAGCTATATCCAGCTGTTTACAATATCCAGCTCAAACTAGGTGATCCAGTGTTTAATTTTGCTTTTAAAATTAAAAGTCCTTCTGGCAGTGAAGAAAAATCAGGACCTCTGGAAACATCTGCAAAGAGATAAAATACGTCCCATGGGAAGACACTGATGGCCTTGACTTGACAATGTAACTATAGGTACAAAACCAGGATATCACTGTATAGTCAAGGGAAGACTCTATTTCTGTTGAACATGCAAACTCTTCTCTCGGGGCAGTGAAGAGGTACAACACCCTTGCTTAGTGAAACCAATGAACCCCCTCTCAGAGCAGATCAGGTATCTCTCAAGAGCACAAGAGAGATCAAGTCAGAATCACAGCGGCAGAAAGCATCCCTGCGTGCTTCAGAGCACCTTGCCCATTAGCAGCTGGTGGCCCCTACACATTATCACTTCTCACTTCCTTCTCCTACCAAGCAGAAACTGCAACATTCCGTCTGCTGATTCACGACAACAGAACTAAAATTTAACCCCTCTCCCTCACTTTCTGTTTATAAGACAAACAGAATTTGTATATTGATAAAAACTCATCACCACCTCCAAGTGTCAAGCTCTTTCCCTGCTGTCCTGTTACTCAGTTGACTCATATCTTGTCACTTGCCAGGGAACTTTCTCCACACATTGATTTTTGCTACCAGCACACAAACAAGCCCTGGCACCTTAAAAGAGACACACCCTGCAAGCTTTCAGCAATCCCAATTACACTGGGGATATCTGACCTACAGATCAAACCAGCACTGCAGTAAGTACATGTGCCACCCCTCTTTGACGTGAGGAATTTTCACTATTTGCCAAACCAACCTGAAATGCAACACAACATTTTACAAGACAGAATGGCAAAGTTAAAAACAAGCCTAGGCTAGTGAAAACACAATGCTTGTCTGGAAACAAGACACAGATGAAAATAATAGAAAATGCCTTGGTGGCTACCTTCAAGATCTTCTGTATTCTTTCAGGTAGAAGTGTTATGGATTCACTAATTAAGTAGCAGAATTGCTTTGTAGATGTTGAGACCTTGAGACCAATTCTCTGAAAAAGCACATTCTTCAGACACCAATCTCCCTAAGAAAGGGTGTTGGGAAACTTCTTTTGGAGAAAGGTCAATTTAGACAAGAACCTGCAGTACACAGTGATTAAGACCAAAGCCATTATGAGCCCTTATTTTTGCTCAGGTTACTGCAGAGCTTTAAACACATCCCTGGGTATTTGCTGTATCACGAAGCCTGATAACCAAGATACCACATTACAACCTTTCCAGGAATAACACGCTGGTCACAGAACGTTTTTAACATTTGGTTTAAAAGCTTTGTATACAAAATGTGTCAGAGATTGTTAAAATAGGGGCAATCAGATCTTCAAGCTAAGTAGCCTCACAATCCTGTCCTGCTAGCCTTGCAAGATCCTGTCTGGCCCACGTTCAAGTCAAAGTCTAGTTCTAGTCATGAATCTCAGCTGATCAAAAAATAAGGAATCCCATAGTATATAAAACCAGAAACATAAAAAGCTGTAAAAGGGGGGTGGGAGGGGGGGTGGAGTGGGGCTGCCCCCTTTGATAATTTCCCTAAATATCTATTTAATTTCATTATTTCATTAAACATCTAAACATATACATATATTTAATTTCATTTCATCAAAAATCAATTAAGATGGATTTGGATAACGCAGTGGTTCTTTTGCCTTATCAGAGACTGTTCATGCAGGGTCTAAACTGCTGTGTTCCCTTGCTGTTATCGGCCACACTGCAAAAAGAAACCTTGAAGGGAGAAGGCAACGACTGAGAATTGGTGTAAGGCAGTCAACCTGAAGCATATTTGTACAGTCACAGTTACTCAGGATTCCACGTTCCCAGGTGCCTGGACCTGAGTCTTGCAGGAAGGTTTGTTTTGGAGACCTCGCATACGACTGGGATTCAAGGGATTAGGCTTTTGTTCCGATTTGGAACACACGGGTTCTGTGTGATCGCTCGCAGTCTCTACGCTCCGCGGATCTCCATCTGCAGAATGAGAGTGACACTTTGCAACAAAGCCGAGCCCAGCTCTATAAATCTCCGCCGTGCTCTCTGCGTGTGCTGTTCCCTGCCGCGACCTCCGGCTGAGCTAACCGAGACACGCACGGCCACCGCTGCGCGCCGCCATGGCCGCAGGACCCGCCCCTCACCTCTTGGGCACCTGGAGGAGCCGCAGCCAGCCCGGGATTTGCTCGCACCCGCGCTTCGTCTTCCCATAGCGAATGAGGTCCTGGAAGAGGCCGGAGATCACCGGGCCAACGCCACCGGGCCGCGGCGCCGGGGCCCGCCGGAGCAGCAGCAGCGCCGCCAGGAAGGCGGCAGCCAGCAGGGACCAGGCGGCGGCCAGCGCCGCCAGCATCGCCTCAGCCCCGCTCCGCCCCGGTCCCGGTCCCTGTCCCTGTCCCGACCTCGGCCCCGGCCCTGCTCCGCCCCGGCCCGGTCCGCTCCGCCCCGGCGGCGGCGCTGTCTCTTCCGCTTCCCGTTCTCGGGAAAAGCGGGGCTCCTGGGGACCGAGCGGCAGTGCGGGAGCCGCAGTCGCTGTGCGCCGTCTCTGCAGCTGCGCCCAGGGCAGCGCCGGCGGTGTTATCTACCCGGACTTCAGCGAAGCCTTGGACGCCGTTTCCCGCGGCAGTCTCCAGGAAAAGCTGGCAGCCGCGGCTTGGACAGGTGCACCCTTCGCTGCGTTAAGAACTCGCTGGGTGGCCGGGCCCAGAGTGGTGGTGAAGGGTGCTGCATACAGCTGGCGGCTGCTCTCCAGTGGTGTTCCCCAAGGCTCAGTATTGAGCACAGTCCTGTTTCATGTCTTTATTGTTGATATGTATGAAGGAATCGAGTGTACTCTCAGTAAATTCACGGATAACACCAAGTCGGTGATAGAGTTGATCTCCTGGAGGACAGGAAGGCTCTTCCGAGGGATCTGGACAGGCTGGATAAATGGGCCAAGCCCACTGGAGTGAGATTCAGCAAGGCCAAGTGCCGGGTCCAGCACTTGAGTCACAACAACCTCCTGCAGTGCTAGAGGCTGGGGCAGAGTGGCTGGAAAGCTGCCCAGCAGAAAAGAACCTCGGGGTGCTGGTGACAGCAGCTGAACATGAGCCAGTGTGTGCCCAGGTGGCCAAGAAGGCCAATGGCATCCTGGCCTGTATCAGCAATAGTGTGGCCAGCAGGACCACGGCAAGTGATTGTCCCCCCTGTACTCAGCACTGGTGAGGCCACGTCTCAAGCGCTGTGTTCAGTTCTAGGTTCCTCACTACGAGAAGGACATTGAGGTGCAAATTTTATATTTTACCAGTGTACTTTACTAAGCAGAGGTATAAACCCTGCCTAGATTATTTTCAGGCGTGACTGCATTGATCAATCTTATCAGTGAATCCTTCAAAGCAGCACATGCTCAGCTGAAGCACTCATTACATCAGTGACATTGCTTTGGGAAAAATCATTAAAGTTCACATTTCCCGCTAAAACATGTTGGTAGCTCTCTGGTTCTATCTGCATGATAGGTTATAATAAATACGTTAAATTCACTATCATTTATGTCAGTGCTTGGAGCTCAGTCTAATTCTCTTGTCAATTCTGTGTAACTGAAACCTAAATCTGGTTCAGGGATTTCATGGCCGAATGGTTTTGGTAATTAGCAGGAGATGAATATATCAGGCAGGTGGGTGTAAATTTTTGGGGAATGAGAGGGGAGAGCTGGCCATGTGTAATCCCCCAGCTGGTGAGAGCAGTGGGAAAGAGAGTATGTCCAGGCTGTGCTGGGCAGGAGGTAGGGTTGTCACCATCCGTGCTTCCCAGCCCTGCAGCTGGAGAGCTCAGTCAGCAGCTACCTTGCCGTGCTCATCTCTGTGTTCCACACGGCCACATTTCCAAAGTGCTGCTGTGGTGATTGGCTCTGGCAGGGCAGGGCGTGTGTAAGCAGGGAGCAGCCATGTCTGCAAGCAGTGATGGCACAGGAGCGGTCTGTGACAGCCTGCAGGTCGCAGCTACAAAGTGCATCTGCAGGCCCAGACTCGAGGCACCCTGTCCTCTTGTGCTGCACATCCCCCACAGCTGGACCTTGTCCGCTCTTGCAGTGTGGCTCTCTGAAACACTGCAGATGTACCTCTTTCTTTTCAGCCTCATCTGTCTGAAACACAAAGGAGACGCACAACAGCCTTGGCTCTGCAGTCTGCTCCTTTTACAGCTTCCACAAGACAGGTAAGACAAGGGGCAGCAATGGTCTGGCCTATAAAGCAAGTCCTTCCTTTGTCTGAGCAGCAACCTTCTAAAACTTCCAATAGCTTTGCTCAGCAATTTTGGTGGCCAGTGCAGTTGCTGTTTTCATGAAATCATGGTCTAAAAGCTCCTGGCTGGGTGTATGGCATGGCTCTACAGCTGTCTGAGTGGATCCTTGGTTTCCACTGCAGTCAACTTACATTTTTATGTGGAGTTTGGGCTTCGGGCATGTTTGTAAAATGAAAGATAAGTAATGTGGCTGTTACAGTGCCCATGAGACAGTGAAGGCCAGAGTGCCTACAGATGTGCTGCTGGGGAATAGATCTGGTATATGACAGCAGGACTCCAGCAGGACCGTCCCACATACCCAGAGATACGCAGTGCACGTTGCTGTGTTCCCATCTAGGGTGACAGGTACTCAACTTTTTGGCACTTCAGTAATCTTCCAAATTTATCTGACCCAGAGCCTTGGAGGTACAGCTCTCATGGAGGTCAGTGAACTACCAAATATTTAATATCAAATAACTCTTTCATGAACTAAGCTCTAAGGAATAAAGACCAAGAATCTTCTACGTGTGGGTCTTTAGTGTACGAGGCGCTAATTCTACATGGCAAGCTGTGTTGCCAGCCATGATGTTTTGACTCCAGTGTTATTAGCAGCAAAGCCAGGCAAAGAGGGATTTAGCAGGCGTGGCCCAAGACTTGTTCTGCACTCTACCAGGACGCATGGGCGGGAAGGGAGAGAATTAGTGTCTGAGAAAACTGCAGCCATAACAGATAGAAGAGGTCTCTTTTAATATCTTAACAATTGGCTTCAGCACTGCTGCCATGTGGAATTTCCTATGGGGAAAATAAGAGCCACAGCATGAATGCTGTGCCTGTGGACCAACCCATGGCAGTGGTCATGTGCAGCAGCTTCAGGAAAGTGCTGTGGTCCACAATGTTTTGGTCAACACTTACTCAGAAATTTCTTTAACCTACTATGAAAAGGTTGCAGAGTCCACCCATCAGCAACACTCCCCAAGCTCCACAGTGTCCCTGCAAGCTATTGTCACTGCTGTAATCATGGTAAAACACAGGCTGTAGGTGGCAGATTTAATGATGAGAGAAATACAATGATTTATGTTTATGCTTGAATCCTTCCTTTGCTTGTGGATGCTGGCCCTTTTCCTGCTATAATGCAGAGCCGATTTAAGTTACGCAGGAAGATGCTAGACTCCGGATGGGTCATTTGGAAAAGCTGGTGGTCTGCAGAGGGCTGTGGATTTGCATCCCCGAGGCTTTCTTGACCACGTAGTCAGTGCTTCCTGGACGCCCAAGGCACCCTCCACCCCAGCTGGCTCCAGCCATGGCCGTTGCTACAGGAAAGCAGGAGCCAGCCTCCAGATGTAGTCGGCTTGTTGGCTATTTCCTCAGAGTTCAGATAGTTGGAGGAAGAAGGGAAGGACTACAGCTGTGGGGCTGGGAAATTGTTTGAAGGGAAGAGGAATCAGTAGTTGGTTGTCTTAAGTATGCTGTCTGCATTTATAATTGCAAGCTATACTGAGATGAAGATTTGAGTTGTATGCTGCTACTGCTCATATTGTGTATATAGTTTGCACAGCAGTGGGAGAGAGCCCTTCTTTCTAGGATTTTTTTTCTCAGTGCTGTACATCTGTGGCAAATTGTGTGACCCCATGTGCGGTAACGATTTCCCCACTTTTTAGGCGAGTAATTCCCTCTAGGTGGCACCAGCACTCTTCGGTTTCCCCGAAACCCGCCCGCCCGCCCTGAGCTGGGCTCTGGCTCCTGCTGCCTGGGAGGGCCCGGAGCATCCCTCCAGCATCCTCCCAGCATCCTCCCAGCAGCAGCCCCACGGGTCTCCCACCTCGCAGCCTCTCCTCGCGTTGGCTGTCTGTAACAGCTGATTTTTTGCATTTATAGGCTTTGAATTTCGACAATTGCAGACGTTTGTGGTTGCTTGTTGGCTTTCTGTGGCAAATGCTTGTTCTCAGCTCTGTGACACTTATTCCATCTTGATGGATGGAATTCAATTTACGTAACTTTAACCATCTGAAAATTGGGTGATCAGATGAAACTATTTGGGTGGGTTCCTGACATAACTGATGGAGACAGGTATCCCCAGAGTGCCAATTTTTTTCTTCCTAAGCATGGATGTCTTAGCTGCTGAGCTGAATTGTCCTCCCTGCTGAAGATTTGCATGAGGGAAAGAGAATCTTAAAGGATCCAGAATAAAAATAAGTATAAATTATTTATGCTCCTGGATGTAGAGTTGGTTTGATGAGTGTCATGCAAAGAGGTTTTCACTAAGTTAAAAAAAATACTTTTTCACAAACGCCTGGGCCATGCAAGAGAGTTATCTGTAAATGTAACTGCTTTCTGTTTCCTGCCTGTTAAAGGAGACCCAGACAGTTTATAGGCTTCTGTGAGACATCACTTATAACAAAACTTAGTAGGTTTAGTGTATGGAGAATGGAGAGAGAGCTTGGAAAGATGCTGTGCAAAAGTGGAGAAGGAGGATCAAGGGTTGGATGAACCATATAGGAAAAGCTGGAGGGATCAGACAAGAGCTCAAATTTATGTGTCACAAAGCTGGACTTGTGTGGGCCACTGTGGACCATAATGTATGATAGAGCTTCATGAAATGCTTGTAGGGTGTGGGAGAGGAAAGCTCTGCTTTGGAGATTTTCAACTCAGGCCATCATATTATTCAAAGGAATTTGTCTGCATGAGGGACAAAAATCAGCATCATTTACTGGCCAGCCCACAGCAGATTTCACTTCAACTCCAGAATAGACTTACCCACTTACATTATGTAGTGATTTTGTTGGGGTTTTTTTCATTTATAAGGGAGAATAGGGAAATTATTCAGTTACTGAGATACTTTTTGCTGGTTGCTTTGTTCAGACTTCTTTTTTCCCAACGAATATTTTCATTTGCTAATGAAGCCCAAAAACTTTGTGAACGAAATAGCTACAGTTAGGTTTCTTGGTAATCTCTGAGACAGGATTCAATGTGAATTTAACACAAAGACAGCCCTGAAAGTAGAAGTAGAGGCCACAGTCTTTCAGACTTGTATCAACATGCTTGAAGACAGTATGGTTGAGAATTTTAAAATCTAGATACTTGGTTATAGGATGTAATGATCTGTGTTTAGTTGGTTGGTACTAGGGGGTCTAGAAACCTTAGTTGTCAAAACATTCTTTGATTCAACTAATTAACACAGTGGGGTAAAGTCATACATTTCTGTAATTTGTGGGCTAGTAAACCAAGAAAGCCATCAGATTGGTGCATTTTGAAGCTTAAAGTACTAGCCTGTGCTCTACTGGTTTTGATCACTGGCAGAATATACTGAGATACTGTAGCCAAGAAAACATAAATCACAGAGCACCAAAAAAGCACGCTTAGAGATGTGAGAAACTTACACTGAAATGCACTTCCCACCATTCAAGGATCACTATGTGCCCTTGGCTTTCAAATTATAAAATGTGAGTGTTTCCACTAGCTGACAGAAAGCAGGAATCAGTCTCTGATAAGATGAGAGCTCCTGTTCAGGATTGGTGCCATGCTCCTGGGATAAACACTGTTGTATTTGCATAGCTCTTAATTCATAATTCATGCATGGGAATCCATAGACTTCAAGGTGTGACTTCTACATGTCTTAGAGCCGTGATACTAAGATACGTGATTTATTCGCTATTCAGCTGTATTACTTGCTGAGTTTTCACCAAACACAGCTAGCCAGTACCTTGCCAACATAGTCAGCTTGGCATCTGAGACAGTTTGGAGTTTCACCCTGGGAATAAAAGCAGCTTTATTCAGCTTGTATGATACGGTATTGATCTCAGACTGGTAGTGTGCTGTGAAGGCTAAGTCTGGGCAAGCTGTTTTTTGCTATATGAACTGGCATTTGGATTTTTAAAAAACTATCATTATCTAAGGAAGTTTGTAAGGGAGAAAACTACCTAAAGCTCATAATTATCACTTGAATAATTTTGATTTTCAGGATAGCTTAATGAAAAGTAAATATACCTTTACTTAAGATTATAAGTAAGTTATGGTTAAAATGAGAGCCGGGAAGATAACTTAAAATTCTCAGGGATGAATCATTAATAGTTTCTTTGTCAGAGGGCACCGGTCCATGCTACAACCACAGGGCTTGGCAGGGGCAGAATTCAGGCCCTTAAGAGTAGCAAATAATTGTCTAACTCTGTACAAAAATCCTCAAAGGACATACCTGTCTCTGTCTTCTGTAAGTTTTTTTTAAGTTTAGAAATCTGCCAGAACATATTTGCTTGCAAAATGATTGGGATTTTCCTGGAATAGATAGATTGCATTCAGGCATGAGTTTAAAAGTAAAAATTTCTCCCTGAGATTCCTTTTGAAACTTTCAGACTCAAATACAAGATTTGAGAGTTCAGGGGCACTAACTGCCTGCCAGAGGAGAGAGACCAAGGCTGAGAAAAGTCAAGGAGGGCAGTTAGCTTTCTCAGAGATATCAGCTGAACAAGGAAAGCTCTAAATAAACTTGGCAGGCAGTGAGAAAGGTAATAACAACATTTATAGCTTGCAATTGGGAAGAATCAAAATTCCCTCAAGGAAACACAGGCCATTTCTATGCTGCTTTATACACTCCATGGAAATGGATGACATTAGTGGGTTTTTTCTATACCGTCTGGGACTGTGAATGAAAAATATTTTAATGCTGGTACCTGTTTAAGAAGAATAATCTCAAAAACAGAAGGGATTTTAGGACATAGGTCCCGTTGTCTGGGGTGGTAGATGTTCCAGTCTGTACATGAAATCATGAACAGGAGCATGGCCCACATTTGTCGTGGACTGTGAGAATGATGTTACTGAGTAGCAGAAGCACCTTCTCAACTGGGCGTTATCTGGAGTGGGTACCTCTCCCTTTGTATGGGAGCTAAAGAATGTGCCTGTGTCCCAGGGGTACCACCTGCTTCAAAAAGGCAAACAGAAGGTTTGAAAATGCCAGGCCACTCTCCTGTTCCAGAATGCAGATGTGTAATTTTTCCCTATGTTGTCAGTGCTCTGCCATAACATGAAGTCATAGGCTAAATTCGTGTTTCTGCTTATACTTACTGGTGATCCTGCCTTGGGAAAGATGCAGAGACGCAATGAACCCTTACTGTCTGTGACCTGTGACTAGAAAGAAATTCAGGTTTTCAACTACTAAGTACAGTTAACAGCTGTAAAAACAGCTGTAGAAAATAATTTGTATTGCTAAAGGTAAACATGTCACAAGGGAAATGAAAGCTGTTTATGAATATTCAAAAGATTTTTCATTTATCCTTATTGTGTAAATATAATCTGGGAAATTAACTCTTCCTGATTAACTAATTTATGGTAATATTTGAAAGACAACTTAACATCTTTGCTTTGTTATTAATGCCACATTGCTACAAAAGGCAGAAAAGGTGCAAGGTCTGTGCTAACAGTATATGGTTTGTACTTCAAACTGCTAAGTTAGCTTAGCAGGACTTGATCCTAGATACATCCGAGCTTTCAGTCTGATGTGGTAAATGAGACAAACTAATCCTGGCTTTGCAGTATTTTCAAGTGAAGGTGCAAGAGAATGGGATTTTATTCAAAGGAAATAAATTTTATCTGTAACTTTTGTTACAAATCCCAGTCTAGTTCTGAATGAAACCTGAAGTGAGAAGTGAATCAGTTCCACTTTAGCTCACACATCTTCTTTTATTCTCTCAAACCCTTTGCTATATACTTCTTCCCTTGCTGGCATGTGCCTAAGGTTTGTACTCCTTTTTTGCCAGCTGTTTGATTACTTTTTATCTTGTCTTGTTTTTCTAATTCATTTTTTTGCAGTAACAGATTTTTAAAGGAAATTTTTTTCCTTGGTGTGCTTACTGACTGAAAATCTCTAGTAAGTATTCATCAAGGAAGTGTTGTGTTAGTAATTTTCTCAATAAATATTTATTAGAGACTTGACATTACAAATGCCAGTAGAATTGTGATAAATACTGGCTTCAGCTGAGAGAGAAACAGTGCCTGAAGAGCACTGCATGCTGCAAGCATGGTCAGATGCAGCCAATCAGTCATAAACATCTGGTGATTTTTAGGTAGGAGAGCTGACATTTCTTTACCTACCAGGTCTGTCACACACATGATGGCACAGGATTAGCTTCTGGGGGCACAGAATTAAGAAGCAAATATTTTTAAATGGCAGGAGCAAACCAGAGGAGCTGGGGGCTGACACTGGTTTTAAAGCAATTTTGAAAATATGCTGCATCTTCTCCCAGTGGAAACAGTCTTCTGGATTTGATAGATATCTGAGAAGCCAGAGGGGCTTCTTGTGATACAGCTAGACAAGCACGTTGGTGTCCACTTCATCGGCGTCTGTGTGTATGGCTGGGAAAAATAATTTAAAAAAGGACCCTGGAAGTGTAAAAGCAAATGAAAGGTCATCCACAAGTTAATTACTTGTAGTGCCTTACCTGTGTGTTTGCACTGACACATGCTGCTCTGCTGCTCTCTGAACTAAGGGCTAGAAAAATAAACAGTTATGAGCGGGTAGATATGATTGAGGCATGGGGGGTCTCTGGCGATAAATAATCCCAGCCCCTGTGTTCAGATGCTGCAAGCAGCTTTGGCTAACGTCACGACTTGCTTGCCAGATTCACTGTGTGATTCATCTCGGTTCAGCAGCTGAGACAGCAGTTAATAAACATTCTTATTGTCCGGACTCAAAACAAAGCTAAGGTCACACGGGGCTGGCACTGTTACCTAGGAGGGGATGCAGGCTGTGCTCTCCAGACTGCTGTTTTCTTGGCTGCTTTAATGAAATCTTACCCTGACAGGTTTCAAACCCCTTGGACTGAGAGCAACAAGATGACTGTCAGAGCAATTGGGATGTGTTATTTGCATGTGCTTCTGCTCTTTGTGCCAGGAACACAGAGCAATGTGCCAGGAGCTCAGAGCAATGTGCTATACCCGTAGCTCTGCTGGGCTTTACATACAGAATACTATTCCTACTGAAATCACTCCTGAAGCAGTTAGAGAAGGAAGAGAGAGGGAGGTGAAAACCGCAGCAATTTGTACCACTATGTAAACAATTTAGGTTTTCCTTTCCAACTGTGCAGCCCTGGGGTGTGAGGAGAAATACAGCCAGATTATTAAACCTTCTAGGCTAGCTTGTCTGAGCCAGTGCTCAGTGTAGCGGCCTCAGACAGGGCCACTTACACCCCTCTGATATGGTGTAAATGAGTGGCAGTTAAGGAGAGGTGTTTATCACTTATTGCCCTGTGCCCTGTGTCTGCTGTCATCGGCAGGGGCATAGGGACGTAAGCACTGGGCATCCTGCATGGTGGGTCTGGGCTTGATGGGCTGCCCTCAGAAGGTGTGCAAATGCTGGTGGCCAAGAGGACAGACTATGGCATGTCAGAGGTCTAAGTGGGCAAGAGACACTCTCCCTGATCCTTTAAATTCAGTCATCCTGCAGCTGACTTAGGTCTTATTTCAGGAATCACTCCCTATTCAGCAAGGGATTAAACACAAGCTTCAGTGGCTTTGCTGAACAGGGATAGAGTTAAGCTCAGGACCTTCCTCGTATCTGTTAGCATGATAGTCAGAGGTCTGACTGTCATGAGCAGTGTATTTCAGAACTGTGAATGCCCACTGAATGGCCAGCCTGCTGCCTGTCACTCCTGCATTTTGTTGGGCCGTCAGTGCAACAGTCATGCAGAGTCCCTCTGCTTGCCCTCAGCCCCTGCCTGACCAGGTGTCTGGTCATGGCACCATTTGCTTCCTCCCCACCTCTGAAAAAATCAGTTTTAGCAGTATCTCGTCTGCCTCCCAGTTCTTAGTGATCAGAGGGTCTGCTGGAAACTTTTGGATTCAGCATTTACTACCAAGGTCGCCTGTGGTTGAATTCAATTCCTGATCGGCTCACGACCTCCCTGAAAATTCATCCTGGCTGAGGAAACATGCATCTAACATCTAGTTTTTCATTTCATTTAGACAGTTTTAGCCTGCTAAATTGCCTAGTTCGTCTCCAGATGGAATCGACAGCTTCTCTCTGGCTTGAGGACTTAAGGAAAAGCATGGATTAATTCCCAGTGACCCTTGCTGGAGTGATGTACTGGAGAGGCAGTTTCAGTGTTTGTCACACCTAAAAATGCAATGACAGTGGACGGTTTTCTCTGCTCAGTTCCTTTCTTTTGCATGCAGCATTTGTTTCCACTTATATCTAAAGAGACTTGGAAAGTGATCCAATGAATTAGAAGACACTACTTAGGAGGAAATGAAAATAAATCTATGCAGCACTCTGTTGCTTCCTCAAGCCTTTCTGTGACTAGTACTAAGCTGTTATTGTAAAGGATTTTTGAGATGCCAGGGAAGGAAAAACAAAGGGATTTCTGTGCAGCACGAAGTTTTCCACCCTGGGGTTTTGGATTCCTGTTTGCGGGGCTGACACGGAGCTCTCCTGCTGCTGTCCACCAGCAGCCCGGAGCCCTTGCGCATGGAGGGGGCTGGCTCTCACCTTGCAGGAGCTCCAGTCTGGCCTGTACCAAAACTCTTGTGCTCTCCCAGAAAAACAAAAGAGGATTCTTTCTTCATTTTGCAATGGAAATGAAGAACAGGCATAAATCTCAGGAAGTAATAGCACTGCTTCTTACCTCCATTCTCTGCTTTGGAAATCAAATGTGGTTGGTGAGTCCTGCAGCCTGGGAGCACAGTGGGTCTAGTCTGAACATGCCGTGCCACTGCTGAGGATCCAATAAAGCCTGCTACTATAGCTTTTTTATGTGTGTCCTTCCAAAAATCTCCCTTTCTCTCTTTCTCTTTCCCTGTCTATTTTTCTTCTTTTTTCTTCTTTTTTTTTTTTTCCAACTATACAGGAAATGTTTTGGAAGGGAGAGTCAAGAGACTTAAGTCTGGAATTTTTATGTACACCAGAAACTTAAATGTGTGGTTCAAGCTGATAAACTCACCACACCTCTTTCTGTTTTTTTTTTTAATAGACTTATTACAAATATCTGGCTTGGAACCTTGATTTATGGTGTGAACAAAAGGAATATAGATGGTAGAGACATGAAAAGATAAATCTCTGGAGGAGACATAAAAGAGTTTGTTCAACTCCTAGATTGTTTCTTAATGAAACAGAATAACAGAAAACATGAGAACACTCATTTTTGAAATGTTTGTATTTATGGAAGCTGTTGAACATTAGTGATGCCACATATAAAATATCACCTCTACTGTTTTATGCCTGAGTTGAAATTGCCTATAGAGTGCAGCCCCAAGTTTCTCATAGCATTAGTTTGTATTGCTCCTAACTGGAGGTTTTTACAGAAAAAGCACCAGCAAGCACAGAGAGCTCATGGGTATTTTTAAACAAGAGTTGGCCGAAATTTCCCAATGGTGCATTTAGGAGCACTTTTTTGATTCATTTCAGATGGAATATTTTGTAAAAATGTGTATATTGCCATGATATTTAACTGAGAAAAGAAAAAAATAGATAATTTCTGTTTATCTTTTTTTTTTTTTTTTACTTTGTATGGTATTTTAAATAATTCTAATCAAAATGAGTCTTTGTGACTTCAGTTTTGACAGTGCCATAAACTCCAAAGCCCCTGTGGACATACTGGATGCCTTCCTCCCCAGCAAAGACATGAGACTTCCATGGAAGTTTGGCCTAGAACACCTTTTAGGAAAAAGAAAAAGACATTTGCTCTTGGCTTACAAATTTTCAGTGCTGGAGAATTCCCACAAGCTTTGGTAAGTTTTTCCAATGATTAGTTATCCTTACAGCCAAAGAGCTTGTACTTTATTTCTAAACTGAATTTATGTGGCTTCAACTCCTCAGTCTTTGGCCTTCTAATACCTTGGTCCCCTACAGATTAAAATATCCAGCTTGTAGGCTGAACGCAAGTGCATGCACCTATGATCATATCATCTCTGTTCTGATTTGTTAATTTAAATAAGAACTACCACTGGTATCTTATCTGTCCGTGAAAGACATATGTCCTTTATGGCTGTACTTTGAATCTCTTTCAATTGAGCAGGGTCGCTCCTTGATTGCAAGCACCAAAATGAATCCCGCTGTTCTGGCAGCAATGTAATCCATGGCACATAAAGAAGAAATCTAACCTTCCTACTCAGTATATATTATATGACCAAGAATTGCACAAGGCATCCTATTGCAACAGGATTTCAATCAGTGCTTCATAAATACCTGAATACAGCTTAGTTTGAGTGACAGTGTGTTCATTTGGTCCACCTAATTGTCTGTTTGGAAACCTCAAAGATTTTGCATGTCAAGATCATATGGCACTGAAAATGCATGAGGATAATTTTGTGAAGTCAGCAGGTTTCTACTGTGTTCCCATATAATCATGTGATGGTCTAGGTCCACTTTGAGGTTTTTTTTGCCTAGAGTGGAGCTCTTTGCCTTTGGAAAAGAGGATTTTAGGAAGTAAAGATTCATATAATACACAGGCTCAAGCTAACATTATGAAAAAATGGGTGCTCTAAGTCTATGTATTTCAGCATCTAATTGCCCAGATAAGCAAATTAGGATTTACTTTCCACTGGGAACCTAGAAGATCTTGGATGAGGAACTTGCTTATAGGTTTAGTCTGTCCTCATGTCACTGGTAAGTGAGGGTTACTGGCCTTAAATGGTTACTGGGTCTCCCATGTGAAAGGAACTATTGAGTCTTATAACCACAAGTAGCCACACCATGGTACTGCCACCATGGCTGTTCTTAGCAGGCACTTTTCCCAAGGGCTAAGTAAGCATTCCAGGGCCAAAATGACTGTAGAGACACACCTACTCATTCAGCCCCATCAGGATGTCTATCAGAAAAAGAAATGAGACGCCTCCTCAGGAACAGGTGGGGAATTTATGCTGCTCCTGCCCGAGTTGTCATTTCCCTGTGGCTAAATAAGATATTTGCTCCCAGCTCTTTCAAGAACACTAAATTAACTTTGTTAAAAAATCAGGTCTGTATCCAAATGTAAGCACATTATCTCTGGGCCCTAACAAATGAGATTGCAGCAAAGAATTATGTAATTCTCAAATTTGACCTCCAGTCAATGCAAACCTTCAAGAGCAGCCTCGTCTTTATGGGGATCTACGCCAAGCTTTAAAGCATCTATGGCTCTGGTTTTGTCATGAGCACATAGTAAATGTGTCTAAACATAGCTACTGCGAATGTCTGGAAGTTACCAGCTAAGGCAGAAGCAGCTAATTGAATACAGCACCAGCAGGCATAATGAATGTGCCTTGATTTTAATGTTATGTGGAAGATTTAATATTCAAGTGACTACATGACTATTAATTGCATTGCTTATTCTAAAAATGAAAAAGATAAAGAATGACTAAAATTACTATGTTAATTTGACTCAAATGAAGGGATTAAAAGTAGAGGGAAAAATGAAAACAAAGCATTACCAAATCCTTTTACTCATTTTCTTTGGTAAACACTATTTTTCTGTTCAACCAAAAAGAAATATTGATAATTATAATGTATTATGCGCCAAGTGAGTATTTTCCATTGCAACAATTATTTTCACTTAGCACGTTAATGTTGACAGAAAAAGACCAAAGGCACCCTTGTGACTTTACCAGCATGTCATAACAAAATGAAGGCTTAACCTGTTTCTGAAGGATTGACTTTCAAGCAGGAAACTGGGCTATTTTGGAAACTTAGCTAATGACACTGTTATTTTTTCTCCTGAGTGATAAGG
The DNA here is from genome assembly GCA_013397725.1 of Rhagologus leucostigma. Classification (NCBI taxonomy): domain Eukaryota; kingdom Metazoa; phylum Chordata; class Aves; order Passeriformes; genus Rhagologus; species Rhagologus leucostigma. The sequence goes on from VZTD01002729.1 coordinate 1,851,278, forward strand.
CTGATGGATACATACCATTTGTATTTTGCTTAATCCTTTTTCTCCCATGCTCAGGACTATCACTTACACCATAGTGTTGATCAATCGATGTATATTAGTATCTAGCTTTACTGACAAATGTTCTTGCTCTGTTGTTTGCAGCTGTAAATTTATTTTGACAGGATTATCTGACACACGGTATCCTTTTTCTCCTTTGGAGAACTGTAAAGAATAAAATTTTCAGAGGGACCTAGTATAATTTGGTTTCCAACTCTTAGTGAAATCCTAGGGGTACCAAGTGCCTGTGTGCCCCAGTAGTCCTGGACAACACAGCCAAAGGCTCGTAGGATCTTCCTTATGCTCCAGAATAATGTCACAGTACAGCTCATGGGATAGATGAAGTTTCCATAAAAGTGGAGATGTAAAGAGCAATAAATATACAGATTTATGAGATTTAGAAAGGGTGCTAGTAACAGCAGCTACCACAGGTGTTCAGACATTCCATTTTTTTTCCCTAAGGTGAATGTTTTCAAGCTAGCTCACCACAATAAACTCCTTTCGTGAGCACACCGTAAAGGATATATTTGGATTACAGAGTTCTGCAGTATCAGTGCTTGGCTTCCTTATAGAATTTAAAATACATTTTAACTGATGGTGAAGAATTTCCAGTTGAAGAGAAGAGATGCTCAATAAAAACATGATTTTACCATCACCCGACACTTCTGCAAGGTCACGAGGGCAGATAAACAACTTCCTGCAGCTGTGGCTACATCTGGCACACGACTGAGGCAGAGAGCGTGCTTCACAAAGATAAACATATCAGGTTGTATCTCCATAGTCTCCTACACTTCTGGATAAAGCTTGGGGAACTGAACTTGGCCCTGCAGTGCCAGCAGTAATTAATATCTGAAACTGCTTTGCCACTAATTAAGCAAAACAGCCCTGCAGTGAGTTTAACGCCCCCACTCCAATAATGTGTGGTGGTTGTGGGTAGCTTGGGGCCATTGTGCTGCCTGAAACCTCAGTGGTTTTTCTCACCTGGACACTGTAGCTTCAGGGGCAGAGAGCTGAAAGAGACAGACCTGTGGATCTGTGCAGGGTCCGTGGGTGGGTGGTATGTGAGAGCCAGCTAGCAGATCTGCTCCCAGAATTGTCACATAAGCAATTCTTGGTCTGGGAAATGAGTTCCTCATGGCCTTAGGTTAGGGGATGCCTCTGTGTTCCTAAGACACATTTTATTAGCAATTTTTATAAGACAGTATCTCTATAGATTGCTTAAATTCAACAGGCTTGGTTGATGAGTATTTCTGACATATTGTGACACCAGTGGTTGGCTTTTTCCTTAAAGGCTGTCATGGTGCTTTCGGGTGTAGAGTGGAGTAGTTTTTGTTTGTTGTCCGAGCAAACTGAAATCAATAAATGATTTTCGACTGATCCCAGGTTGAAACTTTTGGGCATATTCAATGACACAAGCTGAGATAGCTTTAACCTGAATAGTAGTAGCAAAAACGAATTAATTAAATTTTGCATGTTTTTCATATTTGGGTAGTAGAAAAATGTTGCATAGCTGGAGTGGATTTCTCTTGTAAATCCTTAGGCAAATTCTGTGTGCATGCCTCTTTATGTTTCTGAGGGAAATCCAGTCCTGAAAAGGTGCCTTCCTCTCTCCCTGGAAACCAATTGTCCACAGAGGGCAATCCAGACCCTCCTCTGAGGTTGGAGAGGAGTAGACCATTGTCCTCTCTGCTGAGGTTGGGCACCTTGTGGAATAGGGAAGGGCATCTGAAAGGGAAGGGCAGGCAGTACTCAGCATTTTTACTGTCTTATATATTATATTACATTTTGGTTATTGGTTAAATGGGGGTTACATTGATGTGGTCAGATGGTCACTTTGCCCATGACGGGGAGCTGCAACCCTGTGAGCATCTGAGAAGCACCCCACAAGATCCGTGCGAGAAGTCCTCGGAGAGCCTGCATCCCAGGTAATGCCTGGACAAGTCTGTCCGTAACACACCCCAGAGGTGGCCCTTGGTGGAGGTAACACAATGGAGGTGCTGGGCAGACACAGAGCTCTTGAGGCAGCCTCTTGCCACCCTCTGATCCAAGGACCCCTCAGCCAGCAGCTGGCAATGGAAGGATCACATGTACATTGTACCAGCCAGATCCCCATCACAAGGAGTTTTACCCTCAAAGAGAGAAGCAGAATTCCTCCTCTGCCCTTAGCATGGCAGTTTGCACCTAGGAATAGTGGTTTGGTGGCATAGCTGCCTTCTTACTTATGTGCTGGGAGACACTCCTTCATTGCTTGCTTATGTGTTGGGAGATTGCTGGCCTTACTGCCTGTAGCTGTTTATGATATATTCCATGAGAAAACTAAATTTGCTAGGACTTTGGCCCCAAGTTTATCCTGTCTGGAACAGCAGAGTTTTTTGTTTGAATTTAATTCAGTTTAGCAAATATAGAAACAAAATGAATGAGTTATAAACCATCTATTTTCTTCACAAAAGCCCAAGTTCTGTAACAAGCCATGTCAGGTAAGTATTTGTCCACAATTCAACACATCACAGGGCGAACTGCAGGAGCTGACAATATACAAACCATTTGATGTTGTGTTTCTACCCTGCTTCCTGGCAGACACCTCTCAGAGATGACAAGGGAGTATCATTTTTACATGACGGTGTTTCTACCAAACTGCTGATAGAGCCCTTCACAAGATCACAGAAGGGTCCGTATCATCTGATTAGCATTTAGAGAAGCTGGTCATCTGGGAGGGAACCGCAGGAGACCGCAGACTGCACCCTCAAGGGCTGAGAGAGGAAAGACTCAATCAGTGGTTGATAAGGCTTAGCAATGATAAATCACAAACAAAACTCCAGGCTTAGGAATTCACAGCACAATCTGTCATGAATTTCCTTCCCTTCCCTCCCTCCCTCCCCAATATCTGATGAGAATTTGACTTTTAAAATGATCCCTGGCAGTACAAGAAACCAAATCAGTGAGAATTGCTGAGATATTCCTGGTTTTGGTTAGTTTTCTTAGTGTTCTATTTTATTTTACTTTTTTATGTATCTGTTTCTTTGTGTGTATGTATGTCTCTGGGTATATTTATGCAATATTGTAATGTTAAAATGCAAGAGTCCCATGTGAAAAACACTCAGTACCAGATTATAAACACTTTAAAAGAGGGACATTTGAAATCTCTCTAGGAGTCCCAGTTCCCCACTGAAGCAGGCTGCAAAACCCTTTAAAAATCACTTTGGAATTGACTTCAAACAAAAAGACCTTTTCTACAGGAGGTACTTCTGCTGGGAAGAGTGCTCTCTGCATCAGGTTTTGCAGCGGTTCTGAGAGGCTGTCGCACTGCACCCCGCTAGCTGCACGCAAATGCAGTGTGTAGGCATGCAGGTGTGGGCCGGTGCTTGGGCTGGAGATCATCCTGCCTTGCTGTGGCTGCCGGGGAGAAGGGGCACTGTGGAGTCCGGGTCATGGGACTGCACATTTAACTGAACTCTTGGCACTCTGCTGTTTGGAATGGCAGCACTGCTGTGGGTCTGCCCGGGACACTTCTGCTTTGGCCCTTCTTCCCCTTGCTAAGCATTTCATTGATGAAAAGGAAAGATGCAAAGATCTTTAGGTCTCCCTTTGCCTAAGAGCGGTATAAATAGGACTTAACAGAGTATTTATTCCTCCTGATTATAGCACTTACAGTCTCACGTGTACATCCTCTCTCTCACTTTCAGGGCACAGTGAGCAGGGTAGAAGCAGGCCCTTGTTTTGTCTCTGTCTCTGGGCGCAGGAGCCTCCCTGTAGACTGTGAATCCCCTCCCCAGCACCTTTTCCGTGCTGCACCTCACGTAAAGGTTGGGGGCAAATGAGTGCTATTAGGTGTCTCTCATACAAACCAGTTTCCTCCCTCTCTTCAGAGAGATGCTGGATGAGCAAAGCCTGCACGAACAATGTCCCTCCCAGCTGCACATCTCTGGCAGGAACGCACGTGGGTGCAGAAGTGGGGTCGAATAATCCACGTCTATCCAGTTAAGAAGCTAAAAACAAGGAAGAAAAATACTGTTAGAAGGGACTGTGGAGGGAAAAAAATGGACTTGAGGGGAAATGGTTGCAAAAAAAGCCAGAACTGCAAAAAAAAGAAAAAAAAGCAGCAGACAAGAAGAAAACAATTCTCTTGGAGAAAAATCCATTGTGCTAATCATTTGAAGATTGCACATTCACTGCTACCTAGTTTGAGGGATGGATGGTAAGAACTGCATTGAGCCTCTCGCAGCACTGCACTTTTAAAATCCATTAAAATGTTGGCCAGTCGACTTGTGATGAAATCTGTGGGTTTTAACCCAAACCTGTGATCCTGGGATATTTTGGGGCACCATTGAACTGCTTTACTATGGTAGCTGATAGGATGAACTGAAAAAAAGCATAAATGTCCTTTCCAGACTGATGTGAGAAAGAAAACTATTTCCAGAGGGGAACACCGAGGATCTATTTTTATTTTTTGCCCTATCAAAAATCATTGTATGACTGCCATAGTCTGCTTTTTACATCTGTAACAATTTCTGCTCCGTAAGAGCAGTAGGATTCCTCCAAGGGATGCCCAAGTATGCAGAGATGCTGACACTAGCCTGGTGCTGGTGCTAGCGGTGTGCACTGCTTAGTCTTATTAGACAATAACATGTACCCTGGGGTGTCTTCAGGCTATTGATTAAGCTCCCTGGGATTCCAGCTTTGTAGATGGGCCATTGTAAAAGCAGAGGCAGAAGAAAGATGCGATTGCCTCTGCTCCAAGGGTGGTACAACCACCTCTCCCGGCAGGAAGTGTTCAGATGCCCTTGATGACAATGGGCAAACAGACAGTGTTTTTGTTTATTTTCTCATAATGTGCTGACGAACAAATGAGGCAGAGGCATTAAGAAACTCATGCTGTGAGAAGAGATTTGAGTTTATCAGCTGCTTCTTGGAGGGCTAAATTTTACATAGAGTGAGAGTATAAAGCAATCCCTTCCTGACGTGTGAGACTCTAGAGTTTTATATCATAAATAAGAGGGAAGGAGTGCTTTTCTGAGAGATTTGCTCTTTTCCGAAGTCAAGTTTGAATAACATCATTTATTTTCTCTGATTTTCTTTGGTATAACACAATCATGAGACACATCACAACTAGCTAGTCTATAGTTGATGGGCGGGAGAGCATGAGAGGAAGCACCAATGGATAAAGCACAGCCTGGATATTGAGGAAGATCTCCAACTAACAGGCTAAACTCTTCTATTAAACTTCATTCATGTGGCAGTCTAAGCTTTCTGATGAAAGGTTGTGTCCAAAACTCAGGCTCTCCCTGAAGGCATCAGAAATGGACCAAAATATAGAATCACAGAGTATTCTGAGTTGGAAGGGACTGCAAGGGTCATGGAGTCCAACTCTTAAATGAATGGCCCATGGGGGGATCATACAGAATCAAGCCTAACAAAAATAGGCAATAGTGACCCTGAGCGATCACATAATTCACATGCAGATCTCCAACCTGCCAAGTGGTGGGGGCTGAAGATATCAAACCTCAGAGGTAGCACACACAAGTCTCATTTTTCCTGGTACCCTTACCCAGGACATCTTTATATATTTCAGCAGAGAACTCATAGTAGATTTGGAAAACATTCTGGAAATTATTTTGCTTGAAGCAAAGTGGGATTTTTCCCTCCAAAGCATCTATCAGCCAGTGGCAGTGCCCTCATGATCTCTTGTAAAAAAGTGATGCCATATGGCAGGAAGCCATTTATCTGGCTTCATTGCTGTAGGGAGTGAAAATTGACAGGACAATGCTATCTGCAGAGCTCATGGAGCTGGGTCAAATCCTGCTTACCTTACTTATGTAAATAGTTCCCTGCATCTCAATAGCTCCGTGTTGTTACAAACTGTCCTGATTTGCACTTTGCAAACTGAGAGCAGAAATTGCTTCCAAACCCTCCAAATGGAGCTTTTCCCTCATACAAAAAGAAAAGCTTTGTCCTGCCCAACCAAGTCGTCCACATGACTGCAGAAACCCAGTGGTGTTTAACAGGGAGTTTTCTTTTGAAGTTTGGTTGTGTAAGACAGGAGGAAAACCTTCCCTCCCAAGCATAATCCTGTAGTGTAAAATCAGCTTTATATTTATTTATTTTGACATTCAAACCACTCTTTTTAATCTATATGTATAAGCTCTTAGAGATTTAGGTCTTCATCTCTTGGTGATTTGCCTAGTATTTGTCACAGTCCCCTACACAAGGGAAGTATTTTTAAGAAATTCCACAGTTTAGGCTTTGCTATTCCTTTATAATGGTTGGAAGGAGAAGGCTGGCGTGGGCAACAGATGTTTAAACAAAATGTTCAGGGGTGGTTTTATAGACTACACAATCCAGAACTCAAACCTCTTGAATTGTTGCCAAGTCTTCCTCTCAGATTCTGAAATATTTTAGAGCTGCTGCGGGTCAGGTCTGAACTTCATCAAGAGCTGTCCTGTGTTACCCCTAGGGAGACCTTGCCATGCTGCACCTGCCTTTGCAAATCGAAGATCTGCATCGTGAAGAAGCACTGAAAACAATAAAGGAGGCTACAGTGGTTAGGAAATGATCCTTAAGCACAGGCTCTGCATGTGCAATAACCTTCCCTGCTGCAGCCCTCCTGTGCAGCAGTGGCCAAGCCCCTGGGACGGCAGTTTGTCAATGACAAGGCACGCTGTGACTTGATGGGATCACCAGCCCCAGCACTCAGGAGTGTGGTGCTCAGCACTGCAGCTTCCACCACTGCACTTCCACCAGTTCCCACAGCTGGAAACTGGCTTCCACAGCTGGAAGTGTCTCGATGGATCCCAGTCCCGGCAGTGCCATGATGCCTGCATTTTACCCACGAGAGGTCTGCAGTCGCTTTCTTTCATTGCCTGACACTGCTGGAGCCCAATTCCTTAATTCTCCTTTGCACCAGACAGCACTGACTGGGAAGAGTGAGAGGACTCATACATAGTCTTGGACTCAGGAACAGAGATGTGAGCTAAAAGTTGATTTTTGGAATGTTTTGCTTTGTTAAGTATGCAAGCATTTCTTCTGAGTAAAATGCAAAATATTATCATAAGATGGAGAAATTCAGATGTGCTCATCTGAAATTAAATGCAATCTTGATTTGTTAATTTTGGCATTTGTAAGCCTGTGTGAAGCTGGAAGAAGAGTGATTCCTGCAGATCTGTGTATTGGCCTGGCAGAAGACTAAAGAAATCAAAATAGCATAAAACCTGGGAGAGGAATTATTCTGCCTAAACTCCACACTGACCCTACTTTTTGGGCTGGCTAATCTCTCAACTGATGCCAGGAATTATAAGTGTAGTGTTAGCAACCTACACTAGCACTTTTAGGCAAGAATCAAATTTCTAGAGATCTCCCCAAAATAGAGTCCATGTCTGCCCCAGTCTGAAGAAGCCCCTCTACATGCACTCAACTGGGATAAGCATCCATCCACCTGCTTGCTGAGTAGCTGTGGTTAACGCAGCCTGCAGCAGCCCTTCAAGGCTGGGTGTCCTTCCTCCAGGCAGAAGTATTCCCTGGGCCATTCTTCTCCTCTTAGGGACACCCAGGAGAGGCATGAACACCAAGCCTGGCCAGAGCAGATCACCCTTTGGGCAGGCACAGTCTCCCCGTGCGGGTGAGAAGTCCAATTCACTGGATGGGATCTGCTTCTGTGGGTTGTCAGAGACACCTTCCTCCTGCCAGGGCCTTTGTAGTGAATTGAAGAGCTTACTTTCAGAGAACTAGCTCATCCCCTTCTTCTTCTTATGTACAATTGAAATAACTATCCACATTTGGAGAACTTAACTCTACCAGCATGTAGGTAAGTTAGGCACCTAAACTGGGCAGTCAATAAACTAAAACATGAAATGACTCTGTCTTCCACCAGGTGAAGATGTTCCACAGAGAGTCCCTTGACGTCTGTGAGTGTCCCCTTTCTCCTGGACTTCCATTCTCATCCCTGACAGACAGCGTGGCTTTGAGGGAGTACTAGAAACAGGCTCAAGAAACCACACCTCTCCATCTCCTATGTACCTGTATGAAGAAAGGTAGCACACGTGTTCAACACATTGATTTGCATGAACGAGGCTCAGGATTTCTTTTTTTGGAGGTCAATTTGTTGTTAACATACATTTCCATGTATCCATAAATCCAAATCTATCTAAATGCAATAGATACGCACAGCTGAGTCAAGCCTGCGACATATTAAGCTGTGTTCCCTCTTGTATGGTTTTAATTGGTTGCTGTAAATGGTTGGAAAGCTTTGGCTCCTGAGTTCCTCAGCTCTCTAATTGCTTAATTTTTTAAAATGCAATCTAAACTAGAAATACAGAATGGTAATAATTGGGGGAGCCCACTCCTACTGCTAGTATTCTGTCTTAATTAAGTTACTCTGTGGAAAGATTTATCATGGCTTGTTTTTCAAGAAAAAAATGCTCTGAATAATGAAGGAAAAATGTATTCAAAGGGATGAAATTTCTACATTATAATTTATGTCACTTTCATTGCGCTTTGTAACTCTTTGAAAAAAGTTCCATTGTTTGGTGTTATCAGGAATTGCAGTGGGAACTCCCTAGAGAAAGGTGCAGTTGGCTCACTAAAACGCTTTTCATTTAAAACGTTACTGTAGATGGGCCCGTACATGAGATAAGAAGGAGGGGGCGGTAAAGAGGAAACAATAAAATATGCCAAAATGTTCTGAAATTATGGTGCTGAGTTGATATTATTTTTTTCATTTCCCTTTCTTTTCCTCCTGCATTGTCACGTGAAGAACGCGACTTCATATTTTCATCGAATGGACAATACAAATTCAAATCTCTGGGAGGAAGGGGAAGTCTTTCTTCCAAACTTTTCAAAACCTGCCATCTGTCAGTAAAAGCAAGTATGTTTATAATAGAGTAATAAGTTGAAATTTTATTTACTGCAGAGACATGCATTTTGGTAATTCTTTCAGGTCCGTATCCTGCAGAGCAACAAGAGCTTTCAGATTGGCAGAGGATGTTCATAGTTTCAGGGAAAAACATGATATACAATTGATGATACTTCTCCCGACTCTGTGTTATGTTTTCAATCAGTCCCTCCTTTCTATCACTTTTTTTAAATGAACATTTAACCATAAGCAGCTCATCACTACTGCCCCAAACAAAACAGAATAAAAAAATTTCTGCATTTTCTGCTCCTTTTTCAGCTCTCGGTCTGACGCTCTAACCATACAGCTCAAGCCCAGTCCTTATAGGTAACTCCTACTTTAAGAGCTGATTTCTAATTTTAACTCATTCTGTTTCTTCAGGATCCTAAATGTTTTATACATTTACTCTGCACAAAGGAGAGGGCATCTTATGCCACCCATCTTCGGTTTGATTTTGCCCAAGTCTCAGCGTATCTGTGTGTTACAGAGCTGAAGGAATAAAAAGTGCTCGTGTTATAAATTCCCTATTTAATGTATTCTTCATTGTATTCATATTTTGCACTGAATTTTTCAATTCTTGCTTTCTCTTCAAGACACTCCCACTCTTCCCTCTTGCTGCCTGAAAGATTGAAGCTTACGTGAATTGATATTGAGGTCAATGTCACTTATGCTGATAACTCAAAAAAACCTGTGGATTTTTCAAATTAATACAGGCTTTGCATAGTTTTGCAGAATAAAAAGATGCAAGAAAACTACTAGTTTTTGTATTTCTATGGTGAGAGAAGCATTTCAGGATTCTCCACCATACTTGCCCCCAGACTCCTAAAAGTAAGAACAATACAGCTTTATTTGCTTGGTAGTACTGGCTGTTATTAAAATTACACATTATGTACTTATTGCAGATGTCAGCCCTTTTAATTGGTATTGCCCATGCTGGTGGTCTGCTTCAATAATAGTAATAATAATCATCATCATCATCATCATCGTCATCATCTACTTTCCAGTCTTAAAATGGTGAGGTTTGTTTGGAAAACTATCACTTTTAACATAAAGAATTAAATTGAAGATGTGTATAGGTCCTGAAAAAAATCTGCTTCTTTTTTTTTTCCCGAATTAGAAATCTTTTGAAAAGTAGCCATGGTCTGAAAATTTGATCTAGGTGTTACTGCCAAGATCTCAGAAGAGTCTTTTCTTGCTGAACTATCTCTGCTTCAGCTCTTGCCATAGCCCCCCTCCACTCAGCATGTGTTCCCTGACAGCAGCCAGCCAGGGCAGATTGCACCCAGTATATTGTCTGTCAGTCCCCAAGTTTTAGGGAGTAAGACAGCAGCCAGAAGAAATGGAAAACATCATTAAGGCCAAGATTATTTCCCCATGTCCATGGACTCCATCTTTCAGAATAAGGAAAGGAATTTAACACTGACTTGTTATCTCACATGGATTGAGTCATGTTTAGGGTGTCGCCAGATCAGACAGCAAGAATTAACATTTGTTCATCCCAAGATCCTCTGGTAGAAAAGAGAATTTCATTCCTCGGCTTTGCATTAAGATGAGTGATCAATGTACAGGTTATTTTATTTCTTATAAAGCAAGTCTTCCCTCCCCAGAAGTTGCTATTCTTGGGGCTTTACTTTTTCATATTGGTAGCACTGCTTCCTTCTTAAACCAAAGAAGATAAATGTAAATGGGAACGTCGAAAATCATTGGAACAGAAAAATTAAAAAAGCATGCTTTTCTTTCTGAAATTGTCACTTTTGGTCTGTTTTTCAGGGTTTATTTTTCCCAGCTGTATTTTGAAACAGCCTTCTGGATCAGCAACAGCTTCCTTCGTGTCGCTCCCGAGAAAAGTCTAGGTACTTCTTTTGCAGTTTCTCTGAGTTAAAGTCAGTGAGAGAGACAGAAAATGTCGAATGGGAGGAAGAAAACTGGCATTCAACCAGCACACAAGCCTCACTCTAATAATGGTCAAATAGTAGGGATAAGTCAGAAAAACAGGAAGAGAAACAAATTCACTTTCATTAGGAGAACTGCAGGATTTCACCTGTAATACTATCTTCTTTCCTTGTGTTTGTGTAACTAACAGGCTCCATGTGAGCAAACATCCCAGCTGATACCTCTTGTCGGGTGTTCGCAACAAGGCTCATTCCCCTAAGCACACATCTTACATGCTAATTGATTCCACCTTCCCAGAAGGGCAGGATTTCACGACGCGAGCCCTCGGCGCGTGTCCACTGCATGCTGTGGGGACCTGCAAATAGCAGGGAGGAATTTTTAGAGTGCGTCTAATGGCCTTTGCTTGCCATTAAGCTGATAAGTGTAAAAATCACTCTCCAGACAACTTGTGACACTTAATGGTTTTCACACGGTACTTTTGTAACTTAATCATCTCCACATCACCTCCCTGCAGACACAACCCGTGTGTCTGAGCTTCAAGGCAGAGCCTCTGCTTTATGGACCTCAGTGGCTCTGTGTTAGCTGAAGGGGTTTGTGGTGCTAGAGGATAATGCTCTGCCCATATTTGTGTGCTTGCATACCAAGAAATATTTTGTAAAATGTTAAATAATGAGAGAAGAGTGAATGTGATGTAGGACTACAGGAAGGAGCAAATCTGCTGTTTAGGATACAGATGAATCTCAAATGCCTAGATTTCATGGGGCTCTACCTATATTTTTTGCCAGGATTAAGAGAGAGATCCCTCACGTCCTTTTTCTGATTGAACTTAAGTGCCAGTACCCCAGCTCGCCTTTACTGGAATCTGCTTTATGACTTAATTGCAGTAATGCTAAGACGAACTATCTCTGTCTCCATCTGGCAGCAAATGCCATACTGAATATGGAGCATGGAGCTGGGTGTTCAATGGCCAGGACAGCTCTCTGTAGTGAGACTGCTGGGGATCCAAGCAACACAAGTCACATGGGTCCAAAGTAAAAGCTGCTTTAGGGGTTGGCAGTACTGACTTTGAGATCTGTCTAGTTGCCTCTTTAAAATGTGGAAGAGAAGAGTAGATGGAGTACAAAGTCTGGACAGGGGTAACAGGATGACAGGAAAACAAAGAATATGTATTGCCGTTTACTTAAAGTTTAATTCTCTAGCTTTATTCTAGCCCCTCTGCAGCTTTTCACTCAATACATGGCATCACCTACGACACAGGTGGAGCAGTACTGGCCATAGTTGCAGTGACTTTTCTCTGGAGGATGCCCCAGCAGCTCCAGTTCAGGCAAAGGGACTTGCCAGGACATGGGGCCATGTCCTGAGGAGAAGGAGGAGACCTAAGGTGCCTGGGGAGTCAACAGGGTAAGGAGTGAGTAGGGATGAGCAAAGAGCAAGCCCCCCACCATGCTGGGCAGGCGGGGTGCTACTGGTCTCCTTTCTTTCCTCTCGCTGTGCACAGGCAGGTGTCTACTGAGAAAGACTTCTGTTTTTTTCCTTCTCTTGTCACATCTTTCTGCAGTAATATCTAAGGGTTTAACGGAAGAAAAAACTAATTATATTGTCTTTGTTCTGAAAGAAACACCCTGTCCTCAGTCGTTTTTTGGATTACTTAAATGCCACACTGTGTGCCACTCCATGATTTTTTTTTTGCATTACTTGTTCTCCCTGGACTATCAGTTGGTCATACCATAATCTATATGATTTTTTTTTCCTTTTTAAGTGATGGCTGTATTCTAAATTATAAGATGTTCCTTTACATTTTGCTTGTCAGTACTTCTCTCTTAAGCACCAGCTTCCAGATTTCTCACAGAATGCATCTAATACCAAATACTGCTTCCCTGCTTATTAACTACGAAAATGTGGCCAAGTCTCAGCTGTAAGTGATACTGCTACTGGCAATGCACTGCTCAAGGCGGTGAACTCGGTAGGGGGATTTTCTTTCTGCTATTTGTTTGTACAGTACCTAGCTGAAGGAGGATTTAATCCCTGCTTGGACTCTTTATGTGCTATCACATACTAGAAGCAGTGGTTCAATTGCTTACTCAGCCTGAACTTGTCCTTATCTGTGCAAATTGTTGAGTGTTATTAACTACACCCATTAAGTGTGTATTTAATTAGCACGTGGACTTTCTGACAAAACTGCGGCAATGCCAACGTCAACTACTTTTCCATACCTCGCTGGGCACAAAGCATGGGGCTGGGTGTTCACCTGACAGCTGTAGGCACATCACCTGTGGATGCCAGTACCCCCTGCACCATGTACAGCTGTGTGCCCACCTGGTGTTTGCTTCTGAAACCTTGAGCTTTAGAAACAAATCAAAACCGCTTTTGTGTGAACAGTGCTACTGGTCCATCAACAGTCTTCAAGGTGTCTCTACTATGTGAGGATTTTTCTTTCCTCAGCAATTAATGATCAACTGGTTTTCATGACAATTTTCCTTCATAAAGCGTTGTTTTTATATTTGTGAACTGGTAGACTAGGGATCTGTTCTGCTTACAGAAGAGCTTATTTTCTTTGCAGCTAGTAATGACTGTTTATTTTGTCATAACAATGGAGATAAGATTCTGTGATCCTGTTCAGCTGTACCATGATCCATATCTTCTCGGAAAGGAAACAGCTAGTTCTTTTCTACAAATCTCCAAGAATTGTAGGCACCTTGAGGGTCAAACTTGTGTTGTAATACACGAAAACCAGAGTGTTACGCTAGTGCAAGTAAAAATATCTCCAAAATAGTGTTAGAGCACTGGTTCAATTATAAAATTGTGTGAAAGATGATGTTTAACTTCTCAGTGAGGTCACTTTGAAGCGGATGTGACCTCATCTTTTACATCACCTCCACTGTAAGATTGTTTGAGTTTCTAAATGAGGTTACTTATGACCCATCTAAATACAGAGTGTGATTATGTTTTTACCTCCAAATTTCATGTTTGACCATCTTTCTCTATGCTTGACAGATTTTGAAGGGTTTTGAAAGTCTGAAATAAGTATGTCTGAAGATTACATTTATTCTGCTGTGTCTTTTGTTGCACAAGCAAATATAGTTTTTATTATTCAACACAGCACTGTTAAATATTGTACAACAAACACAAGGAAAATCCATCTAAAAACTATAACCACAAAAACTAGAATGAAAATCAGAAATTAAAGCCAAACTAATTTCAGTTTAGCAAAAACCTGGTTTTGGTTTTGGTTTGGGGTTTTTTCCTGAAATATGACATCCTAAAGCTCTCTTCTGTTTAAGAAAGGAAGATGTTATGGAAGTTAATGTGTGTGATTTTGGCCATTAAATTATTACTAAAATATTGCTAAAATTACTAAAATGCTACTACTGGGAACCATAAGTTTAATTCTCTAGAAGTATTTGACTGAATCAAAAGCAAGAGCAGTAAATAGGAACAGAAACATGAGTATGTGCTGAATTACCTTTTTTTAATTACACAAGTTATGGCTCTATGCTGCTGACAATGCTAAATTTCCCATTTGAGACCTTTGGAATTGATGCATTCTTGAGGAGTTAAAGCCTCTTAGTATTCACACAGCACCAAATGGTTTATTTATATTTAAACCAGTCCTTCTTTGCTAGACTTCCTTCAAGCAATTTTTCAGTTTTTCACTGTGTGGATAACCAGGCACTTGAATAAGTCATTCAGAAAGGTGTGTAATTTCTGTGCTCAAAGGTATTAAAAACTGGACTAGACAAGGCCCTGAGAACCTGATCTAATTTTTATGTTAGGTCTAATCCAGGAGCTGCTTTGAGCACAGAACTAGACGGTCTCCAGAGATCCTTTCTAACTTAAATTATTCAACGGTTTTGTGCTTCTGTGGGTGAGTTTTAACTCGTATGACAGAATATTGAAAGTAATTCAACAACTGTGCTGTCAAACAAGGTAAATATTTTTCTGAGGAAGGAAGAGACTTCTTCCTAAGTTTTGTGATCATTGCAGCTAATTATTCTTTTCTTGTCTTCCTTCTGCCTTTGGAATGACTTTCAAGGGTAGGATATGTTTTGTAGTTGTCCACTACATGACGGACACTCAAGGGATCTGGAAATACACTCAGCTGTACACAAAAGGAAAATAATCTAAATATAGAGTCTTCCATAGTTAAGCTCTTCCTGCTGGACTTAAATTAATTTTGTTTAAAAAGAGAAGGATCCTGTACACTTCCCATCATCAGATCCGAGCATAAGTGCAGTTTACATAAAATGCAAAAGAGCAGAAATCCCAAAGGAGATTGGAGCATTTTCTTGAGAAAACATTGCCAGTTTCTAATCCAAATTGAGTATCACACAGATTATACCTTATTGTTAAGCAGCCAATGCCACTTAAGAGCAACCTTCCTGGTTGCCAATGTAAGCACCTGAGTAGAAAAAAATAAGCATTTCTGAATGTGGATTTGACATCAAACTATATATTGCAAGCTGCAAAATGCTGGTAGGCAAACACGTCTTCATAGAGCCTCATGAGGTAGCGGTCAGCATGTGGAGATGAGAGAGGAAGATGATGGGTTGCAGTTGCAGGTACCAGGGGAAAAAAGATCTCTCCTTACTTTTTAACTCTCCTCTTTTTTGAGAGGGGTTGGGGTTTTTTGTTGGGTTTTGCTTGTTTGTTTGTTTTGTTATTCATCATGCAGCACTATCTGAAACTCAATACTTCTAGTCCCTGTGCTGAGGTGTGGAGTCTGGCACAGCCTCAGCCACTGCAGTGGGCTCAGTGGCCCTCACGGGATACTACCCCATCAGAGGGCTCTGGCACCAAGTGGTCACAAAACAAAAAAATATGGTGTTCTTTTGATCTCTACAGTAAGTATTGAACCAGTTAGTTATGTCTGTAAATTGTTCCCCAAAGAAAAATGGCATAAAGCCTTCATTTCAGAATGTCACTGGCCAGACTTCAAGCACATGAGTATTTCCCCAAAGCAAGGCATTAGATTACGTACATTTAAAGATAAATTCCCTGTTCAATGGGAAATATTGTCCCTAGGGAAAAGCTTAGGGAGCATGAGGAAGTTACACAAAAAAAAGAAAAAAAATCGGTGAGTGAAGTTCATTCCCTGTTGTGCTCTGGCACTTGAGTTTTGGGACCGACCGCTGACGCGTTGAAGACAATACAAAGCCATGTGAGAAAAGCCTGTTTCCTTTGTACTTTCCAAGATAAAAGTCTGTATCTCTGCTGGGTAAACACAACGTTTAGATCATAGCTTTCTGCACAGTTACTCGGTAGAAAAGGAGTCGCTCTACTCAGATGCAAGTGAAGAGCTTAAATTCCCAACCTTGGAAACTGATGCTTACTATCCACTACAGCTTATCACAGCGAGTGCTGGCTTTTTTCATGTGCCAAAAATAAACTGACTTATATCCTGTGAACTCTTCATTTTACCAGATCCACGATGAATGAATCTAACAGACCAAAGCTTCCTACTACTTCTGTCTTCTCCCACCCAATGCCATGCTATGACTTAAATGCTTAAATCTGAGATGCAGTTAAGACACACAGAGGCTCTATGAATTGAAAGAACTCTTTCTATCTTTGTTGCCACCTCTTTTCATTTCAGGAGGAGCTAGTTAAGAAAAGTCTTATCATCAGCTGTCTTTTTGCAGTCCCAGATACTTTGCAAATGAAGGCATTTTTTCAAGTATAACTTGAAATAAATCAGTCTCTTCTATTCACTAGGTTGGAGAAGGATCTGGTTCTGTATTACGAGGCTGAAAAAATTATGCATTTAGTGTGCACGTGTATTTTCTATGAAGAAGGGATGTATCCCAAAGAACCATAAATCCCTAATCCTTTACTGGCCATGTGCAGAACAGGGAGGCAATAAGGAACTTTATTACTGGGCCAGTTGAATAGGGCTTGCTAAAAATGGTTTATTAGGAGCACATTCTGATGGCTTCAGACAAGCTTTTGTCCACATGCTTTTTTTCTAGTCCTTTACCTTAGCAAGTGCTGGGTTGATGAGTGATAAAAGTTTTCTTCATTTTCTGAAAGTCTCCATTGCACTGTCAGTCAAATCACCAATAATTTATTTAGTCCACTGAAAAAAAATGAACAACAGATGCAGTTTGACTTAAGTTCGTATATTGAGTTTGCAGATGAAGTTATGTTTTAAAACTGATGTGTCCAATTTTTAACTTATTTCCCGTTCTGTTTCATAGGTGAGAGGATAAAAAAGTAATGTTTTCCCTTTTCTATTTATTGGGACTCATGAGTCTTTTGTTGGGCTGGATTTTGTCTTCACCTTGTGATCCTCACACACGTTCCTTTCCCTACAGGGCCTTCTTTCCCCTCTGCCCTGATAAAATTGGGCTTTTATCCTCTTCTGAGCTGACACCTTCTAAGTATTCTTTGGAGTGTTTTTTGTACTGCCACCAACCTTTCCTGTGCCAAGTGTATCATCCAGCTCTCATTCCAGCTGTGTTGAAGGGATCTTTGTGATTTTGCTCGTCATCTTCTGTACTTGCTCAGCAGTTATTTTTTAAAAAATCTCATCTCGTATCAAAGTAAGAAATGTTAAAATTATTAATTAGCTCATAGCACTTCTGCTGCCATTCAGGTGTGTAGATCTGAAGGTCCTTTTTCACAGAGCTGGGTGTGCACCATGGCTCTTGTTTTGGGGCCAGGGAATGTGAGGCAGTGATTGTGTGTCCAAGCATGGATGGAGGTGAGATCCCTGGGCTGCAGTCCTGTGCCCTGACTGCTCATGGTGCCTCATCCTGCTCTAAGATAGCTTGCCCTGCTTCTGGGGAAATGAAAAGGAAAAAAATTTGGACATACTGTTCTTGTACCTGCTCTCTCTGATTTAGGATGAATGAGGGCCAACCACAGGCAGGTTATCTCAATGACAGCAGCATGCTGGCTGCTCTGCAGGAGCTGCTGATGCTCATGCTATGCCTCTGCAGTGAACAGGGTAACATTTGGAGTTGACACGGGGAGAGAACGCAGTCCTCTGGTGAGGGAGGTCAATATCCCGCCTTGGCAGATTTTTAAAGTTAGATTTGTTTTCTCTATATCACACCTTGCTTGGGAGTATGCAAATCCCCCCAGTATGGTTCTGAATATAGTCTGATGTCTAGAGAATTTTCTGGCTTGGGAAAATCTACTGATGAAAATGATATGCTTAAAAAAGTACCGGACTTGTTCTTTGTGAAAAATACTAATGGCAATTTAAGACTGATGCCAAATGACTGAACATGAAGGGAATGCCCAGTCCAGCTGCCTGCCAGAGCTGCAATATCTGCAACAGTTCTTCCTTGTGAAAACACCTGGAATAGTTGACCTAGGAAAGCTTCTCTTCCTCACAACAGCTGATTGTATGGTCTAGAAATCCTTTCTGGATGGAAAAGGTTTGCATGAAAGGTTTGCATGCCTGACTAGCTCAAGTTCAATGGATGTTAAAGCTCACTGAGAGTGTGAGGGAAAAAGGTTGCACAATTTTATCTTTCTCATTATCTTTCTGCTCTTTTTTCATTTATCTCTGTTTTGTGAGGCAGCACCTCTCAGCACCTCCCAAGGAGCTGAGAGATCAGGGTCTGCACCCAAGCTGTCTCCTCTATCATCCTGGAAGCCCGCTGGATTTAGCTGAATAGTGGGAGTTACGTTAACTTACCTTCATCTGGGAAACCAAAGCAGTTAATTTTTGTGACAATCTCAGCAAAGATGATATAGAAATATTCGAAGTAAATCAGATTTGCACAACGCACAGAGTTAACGCACACGGTATCATCACTGTGGTTTTCCAAGATTATCCCATTTAGCTGGAATAAATATTTACATCTAAGCAAATAAAGTGTGTAATGTAGCTAATAATAAATAAATAAAAGGCAGCAGGGTTCTGGGCTATTTAACTTCTATTACAAAGGCTCATTTGAAGTGTATCTCCAAATCAAGATCAATGCACCTAACAAAATCACATCCGGGATCTAAAAGCTGATTATCTTTCTGGTTTCAGTGAAGAAAAACTCCTCCTGGTAAACCTGGACAGCAGCTGCCTCCACAGAACCAGAGCTGATTGGAGTGGCTCATACACAGAGGTGTGCTGTAAGCTCCCAGTTAGCCTTCAAGTCTCCTCTTTCCATTGCTGAGACATCTTCAGAGAGCTTTTTTAGGAATAATGCCACTTTCTTGCCTATCATTCATGTCAGTTCTTCTGTTACAGTGCTTACAGACTCCATACAGTCATACACTCTGACAGCAAATACTACTTTCAAGTCTTTCAAAGATTCTTAGTCACTAAACCCAAGAGATCCTGAAGACTTTCAAGCTTTGTCCTGCTTTACACAGTGCAATAAAGCATTAGAAATTTGGAGATGTAAGAAATTTACTGTTATATCACTACTCTGCCATATAAATTAGACACTTAATGAGTGGTTGGTTCTTCCTGTTGTCACAAATACATTTCTCTGGTTATATCTATACAATTAGCCATTTTTAACAGGCATCTCTAATTGAATAATAACAAGATTATGAAAGGAAATCCTTTACAAATTCAACATGGCATAATTACTTTCCAAGAATATAAAATATTAAGAGCTAATAGTTTTTTACTGTAGCAGAAGCTCTTTTCAACTGCATTGACTCCAGGTCTTTTCAAATCTGAAGGCCATGGCTCTACAGAACTCCAGCACTATCCTACAAACTTGTCTGGCATTTCTACCAACCTGCTCCAGGGGTGCCTTTTCCCAAAGCCGGTTGGTTCACTCCTTCTTGATTTAGCATTGTTCTGAGTTCAAATTCAGCAGTGACTCCTGGGGTTGATATAGGCTATCTTGTGCTTGCATGCATGTTTGTATGTGCATGTTGTATAATATCCGTGAATTATCAGTTAAATATGTATTGACATACAGCATAGGCAATAAAAAACTAAGGCTGGAGCTTAAATCTCATCAATGAATTTCTCCTTCCCCTCCTGGTTCTGGTCCCTGCAGGCAGTTTACTGCAGGAAGCTATACACTAATCAGCCTGTAAAATGCTGCTCTGGGGCAGACAGGCTTGGGCAGATAATAGACTTGCCTCACTTGACAAAAAAGATAAGAGAGTGCATTTTGTTCCTCATTATTTCACTGGTTTGGGGAGGCGAGTTCTTTCCCTCTCTTGTTTAAACCACATAAACCATGCCAGGTGTCATGACAGGAGTGGGAGCCTGTCGATGTAGCCCTATAATTACAAAATTTCCATGCATGAGGCAAAAGGGGTGTTTTCAGGCCATTTCCTGGCTCGCTCATCCATAGATCAAAAACTCAAGTAAGATGCAGATAAGAAGATGCCCAGGAAATGTAACATGCTCCATAGTGCTAATTCAGACAGTCTTATTTTTTTTTGTTGTGGTCATGGGCTGCCTCATGTGGCACTTCTGCCTTGACACCTCATTGTAAGATCAATATTATAAAGGTTAGCAGACAAAAGTCTGCTCTCCTGTTGGGGCCGAGCATTTTGTCTTCCTTCCTTTGGTCTTCTTTCTTAAGGAGAGTGTCGCTCTATGGATGCAGCATCCTCTCCGTATTATTCTGCCCAAACTAATAGCAGAAGAAAAATCTGCCGATCAACCCAATGAAATATTACTCCAGTTTAACTTTTCTACTCAACTGCTTGCTTGCTGGCATAATCCTACCAGAGAAGCACCTTACTTTTTGTAAATGCCTCAGCTGTACTCTCTAATTTGTTTCTGTACAAACACAGCACATGTGAACTCAAATAGCAGCTAGGAATATCAATCTCTGAGTATTTCCTTTCTTCATTAATACTTTTCAGTATTAAAGTCAAATTAATGCCAAAATGTTTCAAAATCTCACTGCTTGGGGTTGGGGTACAGCAGACTGGTTCAGCACAGATGTTTACAGATACCCAGGGAGGATAGGGCAGGAGGGTTTTACTGGCATCAGCATCTGACCCGATCAGACTGATGATCCTGATATCTTAATTCTCATGAAAAGCACCATGGGCTTTTCACCAAGAATGTGAGGCCAAGACCTTGGCCCTGCAGCTCCACCGAGCGTGTGTACAAACTTCTCACAAGCGAGAGAGTTAAGACTATCTGTCAACAGTTCTGTCCCATAATGTGCTGAGAAGTCTGGCCCTGCTCCAGGGCTAATTTTAAGCATATGAGCAGCTTCTTTCAAGTCAGTGAGAACAGCAGACTGAGCTGCTGGCTCCACGAGAAGGATGCTTAGGCACTGGTGCAGCTGGACCCCGAGGAGGCAGAGACAGTACCACCTCAAAGTATGAGCTCACGGGTTTGCAACCCAGGTTCAGCCACCCCCTTCCCTACACACAAGCTCCCAAGGCATGTTAGGCAGTGCCGGGGTTGCTGCACTGCTCATATTGCATAGGATTTCCTGTACTGCCTGGCCAGTTCCCATGCACCATATGGCAAGGATACGGGATGTGTCTTTTCCTGTATTTTTGCAGTGCCACTGTTCCAGATGCTGGGAAGTGCAGGCTGGCAGCTGCCAGGAAAAATGGTTATTGCACACCTACAGATAAACCACACTGTATGTACCAGCCTTACTGTGCCCATGCTGCGCTATTCATCTGGGTGTGCACAGGGCTGTACAGATGCAATTGTGTCTGTCCGAAAGGAAAACACAGTCAGAACCATGACCTGAGTCTATAAAAGCCTTAACTCCTAACCTTTACTAATGCAAACACCCAAAGCACTGTCAAAATATTTTACAATATTACTGCTTCTTTTTTTTTCCTTTGTATGAGTGACATGAGTCTGTAATTTTATGTAGATGTCATGCAGATCACATTTTTAGCAGCCAGACAGTTTAACAGTTTTCAGCTGCTGTTGTTGCACTTATCTACTGAAATGTTCCTGGGCATGTGTAATTACTAGAACCCTAATTTAGTTTCAGTTTTCAGAATGTCCTAGTGAAGATTATGTCTTCAAAGTTGATATAGTATGCCCATCTTTTACATAAATTACTCATTATCTCAGCAAAGGCCATGTCTATTATAGAGCAGCACTCACATGAAAAACTCCTATTATCTAAGCACATTTAACTTGGTGAATTCCATATCTCCCTCTAATGTCAGCTAGATAAAGAAGGCTACTGCATATTCAGGACACAGCCTACAGAAAAAGCAATATACCCATATGGGTTTCTGCTTTATTAAAAATGTCTCATTATTACCCAACTTTTTCAGATTCCCATCTATCCTAGTGATTTTTTTTTTAGATACAATGATGCCTCCCCAGCTTTCTATCTTCTATGCTTTGTTTCTCTTCTTTTTAATTTCCAGAAGATGTAATTTCTTTCCCTTCCTAGGTGAACAGCAATATTAACATTATAAACCAGTCAAATGTACAAGATGGGTACTGGCAAATGAATGAATGATTTGTGCCCCTTATTATGTTGAACAAGGCAGCTATTATGCTTATCAACTCAATTAATTAAAATGATTCCTTTTTGCCCATGTTCCTTTCCTGTGATCTAACCTGATAAATACATTGGCTACATTGAATATACCCCTTGAGAAGTACCTTGCTTTCCTCTTCCAAACACCAGTGCAGGGCTGAGCAGCTTTCAAAACTCAAGGCAGTCACATAGGTTTGCTGGTTGCTATTGTTTTGGCATTTTAATTCTTGTGAGCTGCACCATAATCTTGCCCAAAGAAGTTTTCTTAAATCCCCCTTGCTGCTTCAGAAGCTATGAATTAAAAAATCAAACCAATTCATGCAGATTATAGTCAGAAAGTGTTGACAGTTATGAATCAGAACCAAAGGCTTTCTTCGGAGGTGTTCTCTTTAACTTACAAGGAGAAATTCAGGAACTTGTGCTATCGACGAGGAAGCCCAGGAACAATGCTCTTTCCTGTAAGTATCAGCAAAGTGATGACTAAACAGGCACTCAGGAGGCAGACGGTAAGCAAGGCTATCTCCAGTGGGCATGCACTGGAGTTAGGATGGCTGCTGAGAAAGATGGTGAAATTACACCCTCTTCATTAACATTTCTTGCCATATTCCAAGAAGGGAAAAGTGACTAATAAGCCAACAACAGACAGTAACTGCCTGTAAAGTGTGTCAAGGTTATTTGGTAATACAATATACCTCCATATGGTCCAAGCCTCTCATGCAGCTGTATCACACCTGCATTTCAAATTATGTTCAGGAAAAACAACTGTTGCATTCTGCAGGGGTTGTGGGGACTGCTGGAGGAAACACTTTTCTGGCTCACCCAGACCCTTCCTTGGCCATCAGTTCACCTCCTCATGTCATCCTCTCAGCCATACCCTCATCCCAGGCGTCAGGGACCCAGTGATGGTCCCCCTACCAGAGATGACCTGCACCATGAGTGTGAAAGCATCAGTTGCTTTCACCAGTAAAATGAGTACAAGTTTCTCTAGGACTACAAGCAGAGAATATAATTCTGTTAAATGCCTAATGGGCCCCAGCTGACTCTTGAAGGCCTCTCCAGGCAGGAGCAGATATGGGCTGTTACCGTGGGACAGACAGCAGCATCCTGTCTGTCGTGCATAAAACAAGTCTGAAGGCCACAGGAGCTTCTCAGTGAGGATCCAGCTGGCACAAGAAGGAAAGGACCTATGGGCTGCAGTGTGACTGTTGTTTCTCAAGGGCAACATGAAGTGAATTTGGGCAAACCTGTGTTTGTGCTGGCGAGGATATTAGTACAACATGTGTTAGAGTAAGAGCCTAATTAGAATAAATACAATTACATCAGTCAAGATCAACTGAATAAAATACATTTTGGTACCACAACGGATGGGTAGTTAAAATAAGAAAACCCAAATTTATTTCAGCCCTCTGAGTCTTGCCTTCTCATTATGACTTTTCTCAGTTCTTGACGATTAATGATGATTAAATCTTTCCTCACATTTTGAGGATCTCCTTCTGGCCCAGCCCATGCCTCTGCTTATAGTCCTGTTTGCATACCTGGTTTGGGCATTGCACTGATATTCCCAGCTTAACAGCAAGCAGCTTTTGTTTAGAAATAAAGTTACATGAAATAATTTGAAAGACTTGTTGAACTTGGCCCATTATTTCCCAGAGAAATGACTGGTGAACAGATTTGTAGTAAATTTTTAGCTGTGCAATTTCTGCACATATGTTTTGGCTGCAGACCATTTGGAAATAGTTTGCAATTAATATTGGACATTTGAGACTATTTGCTTTAGGCTACATGAGAAATTTCTGCACTCTTAGCTAGATGAATATAACTCCTAGAATAAGGTTTCTTGTAGGAATTCTTGTGTGCATAAAAGGCATACTTACTTTCTGCAGATTCTTGGGTGTATAAAAGGATGCTGCAGATTCTTTGTAGTGTATGGTTGATCCTGCCAGGGGTTTTGTCTGCTCTGTGTCTACTCCAGAAAAAAACTTACACCTGTGCTTAACTTTAAGGACAAGATTAGTTCCCCAGAAGTCAAGTCAAAGTTAATTTGAGCATGTGTAAGAGAAAAAGCAGTAGTTTTAAGATGATATGATCAAGAAAAAATGTGTGTGTCCCTTCTTGGTCCTTAAAATGATGCCACAGTGCTGGTCTTGCTCCTGACCTGGCCCCATGCTTGTGGCACCTCTACCCCTGCTCAGCCAACCCCTGCCCCACTTTTCTGCTCAGCAGCAAAACCCCAGTGGCTCTAGGTGGGCTGTGCTCCCTGATCCCTGAGGTCTCTTCACCTTCTCCATCACTTCTTTATAAAACACTGCACCCCACCTCCATCCCCAGTCAGTATGGGACAAGCATCCTCCTGGTTGGGTCCAAGCAGAACAGTTCTGAGATATTTGAGACACAACTTCATTCTTATGCCAAGTTAAAGGAAAGGGCACACCGTGGTGATAAAAGCTCTCTATTTGTAAAAACCTTTTCCAGGGATTTTTCTTCTCTTGGTGCAGGATCATGCCACACAGCAGCTATTTCTTCACAGAATGAAATACAACTTTCTTTTCTGGAGCTGGTAGAAAAAATTACCAGAGCAACAACCTGTTCTGAAGGGGGCTGTGGTTTGTCTTAAGAACAATGGCATTATGAAAAGCCTAAGGTCCAAGGCACGTAAAGGACCAGGGTTATCAATGCAAGTATTTATAAAACCTCACTGAGAGCTTCTGCAACTCTAGAATGAACAAGCTGAACCTTTCATAAATGCTCCTTTCTTTACAAAAGTCCTGTAGCATCACAAACACTGTGTTTGCTTCTGCTCTCTGCATTACAGCATAGCTAGGACCAAGGATAACACTTGTCAACACTGTCACCTCATGATATGTTTCTCATTAATGCTTGAGAATTCTTGGGAGACTTTCATAAAGGTCATCCCATAAACAGCTTCGTACTCTGCCTTCCACTTGTCAGTTCTTCTAACTGAGCTTCCCACTGGCTAAATTTTTCTCTCATACCTCGAAGGCTGAATCAGTTGGTATAAATGGAGATGGTTTCAGTGACTTTGAATAAATAACACCAGTTTATACCAGCTCCAGCTTTATCCCATGACACTTCTCTTCCTCCAGTATAAGTGAAAACTTGTCTCTTTCTAAAGCTGATTACCTCAGGAAGGCACCTGTCTTGATTTTTTTATGATAGACATAAAATCTTACGGGAGCATGCTGTGCTCTGGAGCCCAGTACAGAAATACCCAGGCTAGGTGTGACCAGCCTGGGAACGAGCATGCCTTGAATCCCTCTAGAAGCCCTCTCCAGTGGCAGTGCACGCAGACCTGCTCACCTGGAGGTAATGTGGAGCATTTTGCATCCTACTTCCATTGTACAGCGTCAGGATGCTGAGTCCTCCCTAACTGCCGCTGTGGCTCCTAATTCCAGAGCTCTAGGCTAAACACTTGCACAATTTTCCAGCAACTGAAATTCCTACTCCTGGACAAAACTCGTTGCACCAGTGATTCATCCTCCAGCCATTCTGTGTGGGAATGACAGTCACTCATGGTGATGCCATGTGTTCATGGATCTGCTCTCCGTTACAGCTGCATCGATGGCCACAAATCCTCCCATGATTACTGGTGTAGTAAGAGACCACGTTGGCCCACGTTGTCTAAGTCTGGGAGACCAGATGTCCTGTGTTGGTGTAGATAGTCCCAATGTACAGGAATTTTCCCAGCCCTTCAAAAAAAGGCTTTGCACTCCTATCTTTTCTTCATGATTCACAGGGATGCAAGATTTTCCTGGTCTCTGACTTTTGAGCCGCAGCCTTGGGACCTCATCATTCATCATGCTGCCACAGGGAGGTGGGGACTGGGGACTGCCCTGCTCCTGCCTGGTGCAGTGGGGTGGAACAGCTCAGCAGGAGCACCGCTTCGTGCGGGAGAGATCCCCGTTTCCTGTTTGTCCCCTTTTCAAAAGAAACCTAATCAATCAGCAAATAAAAAACTTCTTGCTAAATAAAAAACCTTAAGACTTAGGACTGAATTAAAACTGTAGCAAAACTTAATCTTCCCTTTCCAAATGTGTTCACCTGGATGATGACAGAAAACACTAGTGTTGCAATAGAGAAAGACTGCCTGTGTCTTTCCCTTTTAAGCAATCAGAGGGATTGCTATTAATATTAATAATATGTATTAATAAATATGTAAAATCAAGGGAGAGCTCCGTGTCCCATCATTCCACCTCAGCATGCAATAACAGTTGTGGGTAAGCCCCATGTGAGAAATAAGTCCTCACAGCTGCTATCCTGTTAACTTTAGCTATTTTGTTATTTTGGCTAAGTTGTCAAAACGTTCATTTCCTGATGTCTGGGAAACTGGCTGAGCAGCATATACAGCACTGGGCTCTGCTGCTTGCTCCTGAGATAGAGGGAGGCTGGGTACGAGACGCTGGCCTTTGGCAAATGGTAATGTAAAGAAAGGACTGCTCTTAGTTCCTCAGCAGCAATTTTATCTTATCTGCACACATTGCTCTTTCCAAATCAAGACCAGCCTTTTCATTATTATAAACACCAGAGAGTGGGAAAATATTCCCCGAGGCAAGAAGCAGCACTTGAAGTAAAGCACTGTAGTGGAAACTGCAGCACGCAGCAAAATTACTCACTCCTTAAGACATATTCCTGCTCTCACTGCAAAAGTTGCTCTGCTCCAAATGACACACAGCCTCGGGTCAGCTCCCTGAGTCCAGTGAGACCATATTAAAGGACAACGTGTTGAGTCACAGCTTTAAATCGTGCAAGGCATGATCTCACAAGGTGCTGCAGCTGAGTCCAAGCTGCAGTCCCATAGTACATGTCAACATAGTGCATGTCAGCCTCAAAACACTCTGCTGTTTGTGAAAGCCATGGGAGATACATACATGCTTAAAACTGAGGACACATGCTGAGGGCAGGACCTTGCAAGACTGAACTAAAACAAACCATAAGCCACTGCACCTATGTGGGGTCAAATCACAACTGTTGTTAGAAGTGATGTCCAAATTAAATTACCTTCTTTAGCAAAGAAAGTTGCATATTGAAAAATGGGGTTTTGTCAATGAACATTTTTAAATTTTGTTACTTCTCCCACCTCCTCTCCTGAGCTATGATGCTGTTGCTTTTATTAATTATGAACATCCTCATTGTTATTGCTCTTACTGTGGATCTGCTTGTTGCTCACTGCTATATGTCTTGGTGTATCATTTCACCCCACATTTTCTCCAGCAAAGTGACCGAGCCTGCCTGTAATTGGAAGATGGTGTTTGTGAGAGTGTGGTCAAAGTGCACCGCACAGCACAGGATGACAGCCTCAAAGTCAGCCCTGCAGCTGTTGTGCTTCTTTGAAAAAGGCCTCAGTCAGCTCTTACAAATTTGCTGATGTTATTTCATTTCCATCAAACAGGCCAGAGCCCCAGAGCTGTCTCTTTCCCCATCTGCTCTTGCCTTCCCTGCACACCTCCCTGAGAGCTTGCTGGAGAGGTTTCCTCTCCATTTGAAAGCCTGCTGGCGTTCTGAACAAGGTCACTGCAGCGAGGTGCTCACAAGCAATCAAAACTCGACACAGTCTTGAAATGTGATTGTATCAGATCAGGACTTTGCTTTTTAGTAGGTATGAGCTTTTTTTAATCAACAGCTTCCAAATGGGAGAAAGAAAAGCAAAATTTGTATGAAGTCAAGGTTGATGAAAGCTGTTTGCAGAGCAATCCTCCATACGCAGTGCCCTCAGGAAGGAACAGGAGAGTACAAAGAGGGAATCATGAATGTGATTCAGTCTGCAAAGGCAAGTGACACTGCTGCTTATGCCAGTTCTGAAGATGACTTTTTGGAAAACAGGAAGCTTTGCAGGGAACATGATCCGCTGGACTCAGTTGAGGCAGCAGCATTCTGGTATAATTTCATGATATATCAAATCAGACCTGACTGCTCACTGCCAACAAGGAGTTGATCTATGCTTCCCAGCTTTCATCAAAAGTTCCCTATTCTCTAGTAATTGCATGATTATGGGTTGTGTTGCTCCATTGATCTGAGCTGATGGAAAGCTGTTTCTTGGAATTGGGTCTGTTTGTGCCAGATGAACTCAATTGACCAACTCACTGTAACTGTACGATTCTGTCGATAAAGAGATGTGACAACTTATGCCTGGAGGTGTAGCATGGGATCCCTTCCAGTGCTGCCTGGATCATGCTGGAAAAGGTGAAATATTCAGCTTCATTTTCAGATGCCATTTCTGAGGCACCAGATGGCCAGCAGTATTCAGATTAGCCCTAAAACCAATACTTTGTTGAGGGTGGGAAAGATCTGTGTTTCATCTAGGACTGTAGCACTAAAGCTGGCCCTAAGAAAGCCACAGGGATGTCTGTGGAAGAGGCTGGGACCATCTTCCTCAGAAGTAGTCTCAGCTCAGCCCACATGTGTAGCACAACATCAGGGCCTGAATCTGCTGTGTTAATGGGTAATGTAGGTTAAATTTTCTGTCTCTGGTTGAGAAGAATACTACTAGTAAAACACAAGTCCTGAACCAAAGTTTTCCACTAATATCAGTACATGTATGTCATGGTGAATGATTCAAGCTCAAGATTTTGAAAGCTGACCATCCAGCAGATTTGGCTATTGCTAAAACTATGTGGTTAAAAATCTGTTTAGCTGCCAGAAGAGATAACTTCCTAGTCATGCAGTTTCATTTACCATGACAGGGAGCACAGTGGCACTCACCACATAAAAGGAAGATGAGTGATCAAGCCACAGCATCAAGAACACACCTCTGAGTGAACGCAGAGGTCTTGTGCCCATGTTGGCAGTGACTGATTGCTGAGTATTTTTTGCTAGCAAATGGTAAGTATGACTTGGTAAGAAAGTGGAAGGGGGAGCTCCAAAGCCACTTCTGTGTTCAGTGATGCTCCATCATCACCTTCCTTTAGAGGTGTCTGGGTGTACCACAGAACTGGCTAAGTATTACATGACCAGCTAAGTCCATGTTGTGGAACACCTCAGAAGCAGGATACGTACCCTGGGAGATGTGATGGATTTAGGTGTCCAGGTCCCTATCTCTTCAGTCTTCTTCTTTCCTAAAGGGTATTGCCCTTACTGAACCATTGCAGCTTATAATCTTTTCACAAAACAGGAACTCATTCTGTGATTTTGCTGGATTGTAAACCCCATGGATTCACAGAGGCCAATGAGATGTCCTACAGCAAAAGCAACAGCTCCTGAGAAATGGGTGACAGAAATCACCATGAGTTTTTCCAGCTCATAAATCAGACCTTTATTCAAAGAAAAACCACAAGTTCTGGTTTTTTAACCACTTACATTTCTTTTAAAACAAGAAACTATGCATAAAATTTGGGGTCTGTGGATTTATTTCCCCCAAGTAAAGTTACTGATTCTTGTTAAAAAGGAATTAGATGTTTAGACTCATGCAGCTTCCTCTACTGTTTTGTTGTTTGGGTTTTTTTTCTCAAAGAGTGAGTATTTGGACAGTAAACAAAATGAAGGAAGCAATACCTTCAAAATGTGTAAAAAACCACCAAAGATGTCATGCCCAGACTGGGCATTGGGAATTTATCAGAACCATTGAAATGAAATGCCTTATGCCTTGCTAATTAATTGCTCTCTGATGACTAGAAACGGGATGGACTGGCAACTCTTACTTAAAAACCAGCTGAGGGCAAACTATATGAGTCTTCTGGTATTTTTCTTTTTTTGCTTTTTTTTTTACTCGGATTTGATAAGTACAAAAATTTTGCCATATATTATGTTTTCAATTTCCCCTTAGCTAATCTTTAGTCTTAAAAGCACATTGTGCTTTAGGTGACAATGGAAAAATTGTAAGCTTCATTGGGCTGGGACATAGAACAGCCCCTGCTTTAAATGCATTATAGGAAGTGGGATGGGCACACAAAATAAATGCTCTGCTTCCTGACAGTTTATTTTCCATCATTTTATTTTATCTAGGTCTGGGTGTGCTTGCTACTTTCACTGGAAATCCATATTTGGCTCTGAGTTATAAGGCAAGATTCAAGGAGTAAAAATCAGATGGAAATATCCCACATAATGCAGCGGTCTATTAGAGCCTTTTGCTACAAGATTCCTTTTATGTGTGAAATATTTATTAGTCCTTGCCTGTTCAATATTTGGAGGGATATCTGAACTAGTGCATCCTTAGGGAATCATGAGGGGAGCAGAGAGAATGTTTACAATGAAAATGGTGCTTAATCTCCATGAATGACAGGAAAAGATTAAGCAAACGACAGATAAACCATCTTATCATTCAGAAGTATACATGCTGAATGCGTTGTAAAATAAATACACTGCTGGTCTTTAAACCCTTTGTGCATCAAAGGACCAGAAGCACAAAAAGGACTTATTCACCTCAAACAGGATTTACATGGACTCTCCATTCAAAGATTTAAAAGTACTTCCATTGATCAACCACTCCAGTCTAGCATCTGAATGGGTCTGGATGTACCTGTTGGACCTGGAAACTGTATCTGCTTGTTGTGCTGCCTCCATATCAGAGTGATGCTGGCTGCAAAAGCTCCCTCTCCTCCACTGTGATTCAGAAACTAGGCAGAGTGGCCTCTGTTCCTATGCTGGCTTCACTGGGCTATAATATGACTATAGGGACTTTATTTTAGGAAAGCCCACCATGGTAGCCCACTTGTTATACAACACAGTAGTCAACTTTCATAGCCGAGAAAGTGTGGCTTGGGTTTTATGCCCTTTCTGGTTAATGGTAACTCAAAACTGTAGTTGCTAACACCAGATTAAGACTGTCAGGCTCTAATAAAACCTAAGAAAAACCTAAATATTTACAGACTGTGACCTCTGGATTGATAATGGTCATTTTGAGAAGTATGTCATAGAAAGAAAAATTTCTGTGCCTGTAAAACTTTTATCAATTAGGTGAGAGCTCTTGAGACACTTTTCTCACTTATATGTTCAGAAGAATTG
This sequence comes from Rhagologus leucostigma, assembly GCA_013397725.1. NCBI lineage: Eukaryota > Metazoa > Chordata > Aves > Passeriformes > Rhagologus > Rhagologus leucostigma. The sequence goes on from VZTD01002729.1 coordinate 1,882,442, forward strand.
TCTCTTCAGATACTGTGTTGTTTTCCCACTATAACATCTTTTCTCACAACTAGAGCATTTTTCTACTACTAAACATACCAAACCCAGTCATTTCCAGCCTTCATAAAAGTTCATTTTGCACAGCCTTTCCTGGCGTCTGACATCAAATGGAAGTTCTTCCTTATCCGGCCCATTACAAGTCCTCCAGGGTATAAAGGCTGCATTTCTGAAGTGCTATATGGCTATTACTAAAGCTGATCTAAAGATAAGGGGCAGTTTCATTCACCTCTGGAAGAGGACAATGTACAAACTCTTCAGTGTGATGGATAAAGGGTGGAGAGCCTGATTTGCTGTTGTATCATCTCCCAAAGTAAATCTCTTCCAGGTTAAACAGCTGTCCCCAAATATCACCTCCAAAATTTGACACAAGTTTTTCCCTGTATCAAAAGTTCATTGCCTGTCACTGTGTGTTGATGTTCACTTGGAAGAAAATGATGTCTCTGTTCCTACTGCATAAAAAGCCCCACCACACTCACAGTAGAGGATTAGATCTTTCTCTAACACAGTTTCAAAAGTAATGACTTCAGGTACATAATTAGTAAAATCCAACCATTAAGAATTAAATCTAACCTGTTCATACTGAGGAAATCTAGATTAACTTTACTGGTGGAAATAGCCTTACCATTTATTCAAACCAGTTGTAGCTGAATTCCAAAGATGTGTTCCTGCCCCAAGTATATAACCTTTGCAGTTGTGGGATTTTTATAAAACCAACAGATTTCTATAGGCTGTGCAAACACTTCCTGATGAATGAAAGTCAGTGTTCTTCTTTGTGTAGGTTCTTTCTCACATGGAATACTGTCCGTTGTTTTTAAGAAAATAGATCTGACGTCGGCTCATGGGTAAAATTAATTTTTACTCACTGGTGGATGTTCTGGTCCTGTGTGAGGACTCCTTACACTGCAATCAGAAGATCATATTTCAGATGAAGAACTACTTGGCATTTCTTCTTTCATCATGCTGAGCCGAAGTCATTATCAGCTTCAGAGAAATTAAGGGTTACTGAATTTGAGTTACCGTCAAAAGGATTATAAAGCTGAATAATTCTATCAGAAATGTTGGAGATTTTTTTCTCTGTCTTTCGGCACTCTCAGGGCGAGTTAGTTTTAAGTGGCATTTTAGATACCTTACGTTAACCAGTGAAGGATATTCATGCAGAGTTTTCCAGTCTGCATCAGTGCACAGGAGGTCAGAACTGGACTTCATTTGGAAACACTGTGCTTTCTTTTTGGAAGGCACTGGCCTTTCATTTCTCTATGGTACGGGATAAATAAATCCAAGGCACTTTGGCATTCGGCACCTGCAGTACATTTGAACATAGTAACACATTAGATTTTGTTGTAGTCCTCATTAACATGCTCTGGGCTTCCATGGCTTTCCAAAGTCACCATGCAGCCAGAGACTGTTGTGCTCCTCCTTGGCCTGCTTCATTCTCTTGGAGAACACAGCACTGGGGACTCATGTGGGAGGACACTGCTGTTTCCACTGCTGAGTCACTGTCCTTCAATGATACAGCCTGATAACTGCAAGTGGCCAGTAATTTCATCTTTCGTTTCAAGAGATGACTCCGTTTCCTCTCCATTTCCTTTGCTGTAGCACCAGAATAGCAGCCATCTCAGGAGCTGGATCAATAAAGGTAAGAAAAAGTCCATGCTGAACTCTAACTGGACTGAGGTAACTTTTTTTTTTCCGTGCCTGAACATATGGAGACAGATATGTTTCTCCTCCTGGCTCTGCCTTTTTAGGCTTGTTTTTTTCTCCATTAAGTTACCTCCTTGATAATGTCTCCTGCTCACTCTCCAGATGTGTCTATTCTCTTGTTTCCTCAGAAACAGCACCTCACAAGGAGAGATTCTTATCCTGGGAAAATTACCAGAGAAAAAATGGGGCGGGGGGCAGAAATAGGATTGGGAATATAGGAGAAAGTGCAAATGACTTTTTTTTCCCTGTCACTCATAGCAGCGTCTCCCTTGGAAGAAGAAGACAGACATATTTGGAAAAACAGAGATCAGCTTTTTCACACACTCTGCAACATCTGTACGGCATTTTGCAAAGGCCAAGGTCCCCATGCCCACGAGGCATTCATCATCCTGCCCAAAGAGGCAACCAGCCTGACGCTACACGGTCTTTGGTTCCTTTTTTACTACTCAGATATCCCTGCTGCACCCTGCAATGGAAACACTGGTTTCTTTTCATTCACAAGAGTCGTTTGAACCCAATGCATTCCCATCACACAGCTATCCTAAGGGCTGATGAAAATAATGGGCCCTGGCCATGGGAAGGTACAGGATGTGCTTGTGCTAGCAGAGCCGGCGTGCAGGTGGCAAGCCCTCGCAGCAGAGGAGCCAAGGGTCAGGAAACATGTGGAGCTAAAGGGGCGGAAGAGAAAGTAGGGAGCCTGGACATAGTTTTCCTGATGACACGCACGTCCAAGAGGAAGGCTGGAGGCTACAGAAAGTGACTTTCGCTGACTGCACCAGGCGAGTGTGGTAAAGCTGCCCACTTAGGTGTGTTCTCCTGGCCAGCTGGGGCCATGCTTTGTAGGCCAAATGGCTTAAGGAAGGGAAGCAGTATTCAAAGTCCTTTAACAACTTTCAATCAGGACCTGTCTTTTTCTTTTTTTTTTCCTACTAGCTAGAAACCATATACCTATATTTTCCCACTTGCTTCCTTTAATAACTGGATAATGTTATTATATACCAGTAAGTGTGTTATTCTCCTAGCGTGTTTTGACATCCATACCTTGGATTTGCCTGAGATATTTTTGCACCAGTTCAATCAAAATATTTTCACAGGTTCACACACACAAAAAAATCTAGTGACTGAAATGATAACAAGAGGATAGAAAATTCACAGTTAAACTGTGTGAATACAGTAAATGACATTATAAATGAGGCAGAGGGAAAGGAATGAAGAGACAGAGGCTTATTCTACGTAGTGACTGTTCATGCGTCTGTGTACATTAGACAGATTTGTTCTTCACTGACTCCTGTTGCTATATTTTTTGGGGTTAAAAAAATTGTGATTTTTAGGAATTTAGAAATGGTAATTTTATGCTTAGATTCTCACCCCTTATAAATCAAATACTCCTGTATTTCTGAGTCTGAAATAAAATAAGTCTTCTTGGCAGATATGACTGACCCTGATCTCAATGTCTTCCTTCCTTGAACTGCTCAGTTACCTTTTTCTTGGCACATGACAGTCTGCAGATGTCAAAGAATAAGGAGGTGTGTGCTGTGTGGTGCCAACACTTCAGTGTTGGCATAGTATTTCCTGCAATAAAGGTCTAATTTCAGGCTCATGGAGAATTCCTGCTGACTCACATCCTGTGGCATTTTATGGACAAAAGTCCAAAACCAGATAATCTGAGGTCCATGTCAATTCCATAAGGTTTTCACCCTTTTCACCCAAATAGTTGCTTTCGCCATTCATTTCTAATGCTAATAGTTGTGGTTTCAGGAAAAAGTCCTTCCTACCAACTTAAGCCTGGAGATTTGGCATCCCTATCTACATCTGCACCTGTGTAGTTTGCACCATGTCATTCTTGGACTCACAATTCCCATCTCACCTCTTCTCCGTTGCCTGGCATTTCACTGCTGGTCTCAGCTGAAAATGCTGCCACTGAATTATGACCTCTGCAGAGAAAGCAATGCCCCAGAGCACAGCCTGGAAGCCTCCACCACATAGTCTCCTGTGGATCAGTTTTCCCAGTCTGTGGTGTTCTGTATCCAGGGCTCACCTGGAAAATGTGATGCTGACTATGGAAAGGAGCAGAGCTGGGCTCTTTCCCTGACTGCTCCCTCAGCTGCAGGATGGTTCTCTAGGGAACCCTCCAGCCCCTCCCAAAGTTCTGTGCTTTCTTTATTGTTTCCTTGGCATTGTTAGCCTTAATCAGCTCCTTCTGAGTCTGGGCAGGATGAAAAAAGTGTCCTCATTGCTTGCTATGAGTGTTACAAGGAAGGGTCACCTTGGTGACTCCCACAACTGAAAGGGTGGGAATGGTAATGTATTACAAGCACTGAATCAGCAATTCAGTGAAATGAAATAATTTCAAAATGCTTATCAGCTATGTTTACTGTGTAGTTAATAAATGTTATACTAGTAGAATTCCAGAAATATTCCTGACATCTCACAAAGTACAGATAGATGTATATAAATATACAGATGTGTATAAATATAAATGTATATATTATAGCCCCCATATATATGAGTATACAGTTTGTCTTTTTAGAATAATCTCAACACAGTGCTAAGGTTGCTATTATATATGATCCTAAAATCCTCCTGAATAATGTGCAGGTTCTGAGCCCTTCATCTGCTATTAACTGTTTGCCTTTAACTTCAGCCAGGCTCAAGCTTCTAGTAAATATTCCTCTTCTCTGCTAGTAGAATTTGTACTTCAATAATGAAGCATTGCGTCCCAGTGGGCTCCTTTTGCTGCCTGTGGTTTTCAAAGGTCAGACTACATGTCCTAATATTTCCTTTTGTCCTTAATGATTATTCTATGAATTTTGTGCATGGCTTGTTTGGGCGTCCCCCTCCAGAAAACAATGTGAAATGTATTTTTTAACCTTTGGTTGGTGACAACCTTTGGAGAGACAAACCCAGTGAAGAATACAGTCAGTGCCTGGTCACTTCCTTTCCTTTCCTGTTGATGCTTTTCTTCTGGTCCCACATTGCCACACATCAGCTGCTAAATGTTCAGAGGATTCATTTAGCTACAGCCACAGCAGAAAACAATGACGAGGTGGTACAATATTTGCTATAATATTTCTTCTCGGATGAGAGATGTGAGAAAATAGTCAGGTGATTAAAAATAGCGTAATCAATCAGTCAGCTTGTTCATAAAGGCAAAATACATAGAAAACAGAGCTTTGGGTTAGGGTTTCTGACTTTGGGGTAAAGAATCTGATTGTGAGAATTGAGGTAGTCTGCTTCCTCAGACTGTTGAAACATGATTTGTACCTCTGTAAAGAGAGTACTTTGATCAGCAAAGAAGCTGTGATATTCTCCGTGTTCCTTTTCATACCTAACTGATTTGTGTCCTGGAAGGGAAACCTGGACAGAAGCTGAACTTGCGCTTAGTGGAACAGTTCTTTTCTTTGGAACAAAGGATGGCCATTATTTCACCGAAATGGGTATGAAGTAAAACAAAACAAAATATTAGCATGCAAATACACAATTAGCTGTGATGAACTTTGACACTTTGTAAGAAAAGGCTTTTGAGACATGGGTGTTAAAAATCAACTCCTGTATTACAACATTAAAGGGTTTAATCACATTTAAGATATCTGCTGTGCCAGTAAATTTTGACCATAAAAACAACGCTTCCTCACTGCTGGGATAAAAGAAATTCTTCAGAGGGACTGTGAGAGCCAGGTGTGCTAGTACCAAAAAAAAAGTCTTTAGAAGAAGGGTAGAGTGATGGAGATCCCTCCTATGTCTGTAGGAGCCCTTGCTGTGTCTTTTGTGGATCTCAAAGTTCTTTGTGTTCTTAAGTCCCTACATTGTGTCCCATAATGCAGTTCAGTTACTATTCAGTTATCTTGGCTGTGAAAATATTTAGGAAGAAAAAGAGTTACCCGGAAGGAACCAGTTTGGAAGTTTCCCCAAATGCAGTTTAGATGGCAAGCATTAGTTGGGAAAAAGAAGTCACGTGCTTTGTGCCATTGGCCCTGATTTTGGAAAGTCGGTTGATGTAATTTTGAACCACCACTATAAAACGCTGCTGGTACTTTGGCAACTGTTGACACATTTCAGAAGTCCCCACCAACTTTTGCCCTTGGGTATCTCCCAGGAGTTCCTAGCTGGAAGGAGGGTGATGCGAATAATGGTTCAGAGGTTGGGTGGTTTTGGATTTTTTTTCAATTTTGTTGCTGAACACACAAGAAATGACAGGAAATCCAGTCACTTCAAGATACCTTCCAAGAAAAAGGTGTAAAAGAGGTACCAACTCAGACTGATCACATTAGTTCTTCTAGCTGAAAAGGAATTCTGAAATGTTGTTGCAGGCTGGATGAAATATTACACTTGACCCAATAAAGAAATACTTAATTTTTGGGCTGTTTTATTAAAAAATGGTAAACCACAAATTGTATTCCTATTACTTATGCATACATGGGACTTGAATAAACCTGAGAAGACTCTCTAATACCGACTTCTATTGTAAATCAGATTTAAATTTCATCCCTTACAAAGATCTGACAGACCTGATCTTAAATACCTCAATTGATGTCAGTCCCAGACTCTCCAGACAACCTTATTTGGTGCTTAACTGCCCTGAAAATCAGAAAATGTTCCCCATTATCTGAGATAAATCTCCTGTCTAGAAAATTAGACTGATTGTTTCCTCTTTTACCTTTGGTGACCATAAGGATAATTGATCAGGGATCTCCAGCCTGTCCCCACTGGAAGGTTGTTATCGCGCCTGTCTGTCTGGTCTTCTCTTCTTCAAGATTGAACAATCTCAAATCTGTCAGCCTATCCTTGTAGGCTGAGTTTTCTGACAGCCTTTTGCTCTCCTTTGAGTTTCCTCCAGTTTCAACTTTTAATGGTGTCCTATAAAGTGCTGGAAGTTTTTTCCAGTTGTTGTGACCTGTAAATTTTAGGCTGGTTCCCTAGGGAAATAAGACATACCTAATCACATTTTATGTCTGTCAGTTTACTTTTTCTATCTACTTGACTCATAATTTTTTAACTCTTCTGCCAGTTTCAAGCAAACATGACAGTGGTTAAATATCTGTAAGATATTAAGTCCATATTTATTTCATTTAAGAAGTGGTAAGGTGTAGGAGAGACATCTCAGAGTGCTCACCAGTGAAAGGCTGCAATATGATAAAATCCTTAGCAGACACTGAGGCACCTCCATGGCAGAAAAGTGCCATGAACAACCCAAAACCCTTCAGATTTTTCCTTATGCAGTATGGGACACACAAATACCCTGAGAGCTGGGGTGCATTACTTCTACTCCGAACACAATGATGACTTTTAAGAATATGTTGGATTGGCTGCCTCCCTGTCAGATACATTCATAATTCTTCTTTATTTCATAACATACATCTTTGGCAGACTGTTTCCCAAAGTTAGACTTCCACTACCATGAAAATTCAGATGTGGGAGGCCTGGCTTTGTGTGACTAGAAAGCCTCAGACACCGTGTCGTAACAGGTGGCCATTTCAGGTTTCCTGATGGTGCTGTTCCACATCAAACAAACTCCTTCCATATTTGCAGGCACAAGGTCCAGAATCCAGGTCTTTGCTCTAGGACCTTCTTTGTGAGTAGTGTGATACTTGCTCCCTCATTTTCCTTCAGTGAATATTAAAGGAATTAATGTGAAAACACAGCCATTTGGACAAAGTGCCTAAGGATGCTGCTTTCCATTCCTGCAGCATGGAGGTGAGGGTGTTCTTGTGAATGCAGATCTCTTCACAGGACGGGATGCAGTGAAAGCATGCTTCACCAGGCAGCTAATGGAAAAAAGGATTTTGTTCTTCTCCGGCAGTTTTGTCAACTTAGACTTCAATATTTTTTCAGAGACTTCTAACTTTGAGCTCCAAAAAGGAAAAAGGAAAGTCAAGGGAAAAAAGAATGAAAAAAAACACAACAAGTTAAAAAATATTGCATTCCACTTCTGTGTAAGAATCTGTAGCTTGTCCCTGTCACCAGTTGCCCATCCATTAGCTAAACTGACCAGGGGCCCCAGACACCCTCTGCTTCCTGCTCAGAAAGCGATGCTTCAGAGCTGCTTCCTGCTGCAAGCAACAGAGAAATTTCCATAGACTTCAGCCACACAAACAACAAAGGCATTTGTCCCTTCTCCACAAAGCCCTTGCCCCATAAAGAGTTTGGTGGGAAAAAGCAACTTGATAGGGTAAAAAAACGAACAACTCCTTGAATGAAGGGTGTGTAGGACCCTGTTGTCCTGGCATGAGTAATTATGCAGAGTTTTAGGACACGATGGGGACAAGCAAATAAACAATGAAAAAAATTGAGTTTTTCAAAGATGTGTCCCTAAAATTCCACATGCCTCCAACCACATTTACATGCCTAGGAGTGGAGAAATGTATCCAAGGCACTCTGGGGCTTGACGGCAATGAACCTGCTCCTCCAGTTTTGTTACCACCAGCATCCAGCCAAGCTAGAATAAAGCTGCTTTGGGGATGTCCACGGGCACTGAACTCACACGTCCTGTTTATAGAGGGAGAAAGCCAAATACAAAGCACATATCCCTAGATTCCAGCAAAGGTGTCAACATTTTTGGCATACTCTGAAAATAGAACCATTCAAACCTCCACCTTTAGGCAACTCTGTCTGAAAACTAGTGGGTTTATGCTGTCTCATTCCTACTTCCACATCTGTTCTCACCTGAGACAGTTATTATTTCATTTCTAGCTGGAAGGTTAGATTTTGTCCTTTGCAATGCCCCTTGCAAACCAACATGTTTTGTGGAGTCTACACATGAAGTACATGTTGTGGTAAATGTATTCCTGATTTTGCGTGTCATTTACATGAATGCCATCTCATTTTCCTGAAGAGGCATCTCAAATGCACTTCTATGTCTGCCTCATCAAAGTTTATCAGTGTGCTGGGGATGCATGCCTGGTGAAAGCCACACTAGGGCCAAGGCTGCAGGCTGCTGCAGTGGTGCAGTCTGCAAGTTAGACAGAGCTGAAGGGAGCACCCACTCTTGCATTAGATGCTGAGGTGCTTGCAGCCGTGGCTGTGGCACAGAGGTGTGACCGGGAGGCAGTACAGCTGCTGGCTGCCGCATTCCAGATGCATTCTGCACGGGATGCTGACCACTTGCAAACTTGTTGAGCTACAGGAGCAGGAAAGCACATAATCGGTATTGCCAGGGCCAGCCCTTATCTCCCCCCAGGTTGTTATTTGAATAATTAAGCAAACAAAGGGCCGCTTGGCTGCTGCTGCTCTGGCCTCTAGTCGGACTCCTCGGCAGGGCTGCCCGGGAAGCCCTGACAGAGCCAGAGAGCCTGGAGGAGTCGTGACAGGTCGGGGAGGAGAGGGGAAGGGGCTTGTCCGGCTCCTCTGCTGCTTCTCTGTGTCTTGTTTTTAACGAGCTTTTGGCGATCAGAGGAGCAGATGCACAAACAAAGGCTCGCTGGCCCTGTTTGGCCAAGGCAAGGCTTGGTGCCCTCTCCCATTGCACAGATCGTTCCCAGGGACCATTCATGGACACGGGGCTTCCCCGTCCTGCAGGCTGCAGCAGAAAGAGGCTGCAGGGAAGGAGGAAGATAAGCCCAGGGACTGGGAACACACAGATTTCAGGATGGAAGCTGCTCTCCGAGGAGCCCTGGGAGATGCTGTGTGAACTGGAAGTCAATCTGATGAAGCACAGAGTGATGCACAGGGTTTGACTGCATTCTGTCTGTCAGCTACCAGCTCTCCCACAAATCTCCAGGTCTGGTCTCATGTTGAGCTGAGATCTGCTCAGTATGGCAGGATGGCTGAAGTGTCACAGAGCTCCTTCAAGCCCCATGTTTCTTTGCTGTTATTGTCTGGCCAAGGTTGAGGCACTTTTTTGAAGTAAGACAGATTTTAAAAGTCTCGATGGATTTTCCTGTTATTCAAGGCAGGTGAGAATGCTGAGACAGAGGGTAGAGTATCTTTAGAAGCCATTGCAGGCTGGATTTAGATCCCAGGAAGTTTTCCAGATTCACACCATCTCTGGAGAGGGAGGAAATCCCATCCTGTACTCACTGAAGTACATTAATATGTTTGGCTTCTCTCACTAGCTCCCTGTGGTTCAGCACTGATAGTCCCTGGTGCAATCTGGACTATGCTAGATAATCTACAAATCTGAAGGATGACACAAAGGCTGTACGGAGATCACAGCCTAAAAGGCTGGATGAGAAAGCTGCCATCCCTTAAATCACTGGGGTTTTGGTTTTGTAACCAGACATCTGTGTCCCATAGCTATCACAGCAGCAATATATTTGCTTGATTCTTTCACTTGGATTTTAGGTTACTGTCTTTCTTCTGTGCTCTGGTTAATTCTTCTCTCAGAGGTTCCCCATGGCTTCTTCCAGTGAAAATCCACTTGCAAAAGCCCCACTGAAGCTCAAAACAGAAAAATCAGTTTAGCAAAATACATATGACGTCATACATCATGTATTGGTAAAGTCACCTCACATCTTTTCCAGGTCTCACTTTCCCCTAATATCTACCATTTTCAGTGATACTTGGCTCTAGTTTTTATTTGATCTTCCTAGAGGATTAGTCTGACCAACACCATATCAGTAATTTGAATCAGATGAAAAGTCCTGCATCTGTTGAATGACTCTTCAGAGCCAAGTTATTTTTGTGCTTAAATGTTTACAGGGTTAAGGCCCCATTCAAAGAAGTCCCATTCTTGTTCTCATCGGTACCACCAATGTCCCTGGTACTTTAGGGATGGCAATTCATACAGTGAAGTAGCAGTTCCCGCAGCATTATTCTAGTTACCAAGATTATATTGAGAGCCAGGCAAAGTGCTGAAGGATTGTATCCCATTTAGGAAGCAAGTGTAAAAACTGAGATCTCACTGAGATGGCTCAGGGAGATAAAAACACTTTATGCTTTTGAAATGTGCAGTTCCCTGTGGATGCACCACAGTCACAACATGCAAGCTCCTTGCTGCCAGCTGCTCAGTTCAATGCGTGCACTCACCAGGTTTGTGTGTTTGAAGGGTCAGCCCCTCTCTTTACTTCCCTTCCTCAGGATGCTGCAGGGGAGAAGGAGGCAGGGGACATGGCAAATGCCAAAGGGCCTGTAGAGGGCTAGCATTCATCTATCTTGGCTTAGATACGCTTAGGGCAAACAGTAGGTATTTGTTTCCATAAAGCTCAGGCACCACAATAATTTTCAACAATGAAAGCAGCCACCCCCCTCCAAACCCCTCATTTAATAGCAATGACTGTGCATGAAAACAGAGCCCAACTGGTATTGCAATAAGCTGTAGCTGCACATCATCTGACTAAATTTTAGAAAAGTTAGTTGTTAAAATCAATACAGGGGCATATTTTCTACAGCTGCATTTTGGAAGCTCGCGTAGGAACACAGAAAGCATTAAAGTGAGCTACCAGTGATTTTACTGTGTTCTATGGATCCTGTAACAATTTCACATAAATAGTTTTTAACTTACTCCTATAATTTAATTTTCTTTGTCGACTACCTAAACTGCTTTTGAGGCAAACACTTCTTGCAGGTCATCCAACCCTATCAATTTTTTTCTCTTTGTAGTTAAACCCAGCAAAACCAGCACCATCACAAATAAAGCTACCAAACTGGCTTTTTTAGCAGTAAGTACCGTTGGTTTTCACTAAATGTCTGTCACTAGCACAGAAACCTTAAATGCAGCCTAGTTTCAGCAAGGTCAGTAGTTGAACTCACTGCCAGAGTTCCCCAAATCATTCAGCAATACCAATGACCTGACCCACAGTATGATGGAGGTGGGGGTATTAATGAGGGCTGCCAATGTTCTGGTTTAAGAACTCATAAGAACAGCAAGTACAGTTTTTATTTGTGTGGTGCTGACTGGCTGCCACTTGAATCACATGAGTCTTATTTGACTTTTCATGGATTTTATTTGATCTCTAGGAAAACTTTGACTTCTCCCATTCCCTGTGTCTTTCTGTGAGCAACAGGGGTGTAATTTCAAAGGAAATTACACTCTTTCCCCAGTACGGTAAAACAGCTGGAATTGCACTGCATGCAAAATAAAACCACTGCTTCATTAACTTAGTCATTTGTGGACAAGCTCCCATGCAGATTTGCAGGGAAAGAGGAGAAGGTAGCATGTAGAGGTACATATACGTATATGCATGCATAGTTACATACACAGCTGTGTGTTTCGATGTACCCGATTGTCTACCTGTTCATCTACATGCCTCTCTTTGCTGATCTATCTATCTCCTCCAGAGGCTTTATATTATGTGTATGGATAGCACATTAATGACCACCACGGGTTTATTTTTCCCGAAGGACTACCTCACAAACTTCTCTCTAACAACCACTAGTCAATAATTTTGATTAAAAGGTATAGTTCCGGTTGGGGGGTTCATTTCTGTAAAAAAATTCCAACCTCTGGTGTGAGAGGGCAATGGCTACTGCCGTGGGGAGCATCCCACAGAGAGCAGGATGTGAATGCTGACGGATGGGAAGGGCGGCTCTGGCAGGCACTTGTTGGATCCCATTAGCGGTGATGTGGCCAGGTAGGGTGGTTGGGTACACGCCACACGACTGGGGGACTCCACGGTGTGAACTCAGCACTGATGCTGCCAGACACTTCAAACCCGGGGGTACACTCGCTGCCAGCAGGAACATGGCTGTCTCACCGGCAGTACCTCATATGGCTGGCCTTTGGGATCTTTCCTGTTGAGGGGATTTTAAGAAACCCCCAAAAAGGCAAGATGAAGCGCCAGAAGAGGCCGAATTTTACTGCTGAGTGCCTCCTGCCGCCGAGCAGGGAGGAGGGAGAGCTGCCGGTGCTCGTCCGAAGCGGAGCATCCCGGCGGGATGCGCCGGGGGGCCCCGGGGCCGGGACGGGGGGCGGGACC